>CAAKHD010003652.1:31615-76685 GCA_901007705.1 Fistularia tabacaria
TGTTTGTGTTTTTTTTGTGAATGTGTGTGTGTTTGTTTGTGTGTTTGATGTGTGTTTGTGTGTGTGTGTGTTTTGTCGTTGTTTTTGTTTGGGTTGTTGTGTGTGTGTGTGTGTGTGTGTGTGTGTGTGTGTGTGTGTGTGTGTGTGTGTCTGCTTGGTGCTGTCTCACCTCAGGAACTTCCTCTTTGGAGCGTGCGCGCACACACACAAACACAGATTTCCACATACATGCTTATACAGTCCATTTCACACATACCACGTTCCTGAAGGACAAGGGTGTGTGTTATTCATGTTATTTATCTGAATGATGGTGTGTTCATGAGACATTAGAGTCTATGTATGACTTGTGCTTTGATTAGCATGTCAATCGATGGCGGTTGGAGGAAGACATCATAATAACTACATTGTTTTTTATTTTATATTGTTGGGAAATATTTAAAACCCTGCACATTAATAAACTTGCGGAAAATGCTGACTTTACTCAACTAACTGCAAAGTTTAAGTATAAGTGGAAATCAAATGAACACAATTTTTGAAGGAGAAATTTGCAAATCAAGTAGTGAGCAGAAAATATTTCCTGAAAATGTGAACTCATGTTTTTTTACTTGTCATGAAGAAGTTGAATGAATCAGACATTGTCCATTCACTGCAGCAGCATGTGTCTACTGTGCATATTTTGCTCTCCACTTTCAAGTTAATTTTTCTCAGGCTCACGTGATGTCATGCCATGGAATAAGTTCACACAAACTTTGTTTCAACAACTTTGTTTCTTTACTTACAGAGAGAATAATTAAAAAAAAAACATTTTGGGTGCATAAACAGTTGCATCTGCTTTTTCATATGAGAGTAATATTATGTTCATAAAAACATCTGTATATTCGTGATAATTCATGATTTTATCTTTGGTTTCACCAGGTTTCAAGAACCTCTTTACGACCACAGTTCACAAACTTTGGTCTGAGTAAGTGAATAAGTTATATTCCTCAATGGGGGAGTTTTCAAGCAAACCAATCTGAAACAACAAATGCGTCATCATTTGTTAATTGAGCAATAATCTTGAGGGTTTGATTGATAATATTTCCCTTTCAGGATAAATAGCATTTTCTAAAATAAACATGGTTTCAAAAAACTAGTTCTAAATGATTGGAAATTGTCTGCAGTTGCAAAAAAATACATGAAAGGCCGAGATAATGTGAATAAATTATTGATTTGTTTCCCTGATTCAAAATCGCTGTAGTGGTCAGCTTCCAGTAAGTGCTTAAAATATGTCAGTTAAGTCAGGAGCCCTTCGCTGTAGCTGCATCTGGCGAAGACCACCTTTGAATGCGGTCTGAGTGATAGGCTCTCAGTGTGTCCTCAATGCGTCCTGGGTGTGCTCACACCTGTACTTGGACTTGTCCACCTGTAATCGGATCACCCAGGATGCACAAGCTAGTCAGCCCTGAATGGGGCCTTTGAGCACTCAGGACTTACATGGTCAGTCCTTCCCCCATCATGCCTGACAAGCCTCTGTATTTTGATAGGCAACGTAACTAGCAGTCAAGTGCCACACTTCTGCAGCAAATGAACTCAAGCAAGGCTGTTTTCTGTATTAATCAAGCAGACGTTCCAAGTTGAAGGAATGTTGTTGCCTTTGGCCTCTGGCCAGTCGCAGTGCTACTTCTTAAAACGCCTCACACTGAAATGACATGTTAAGTGTGTGGCTTGTTTTCTATACCTTTGGGGTCCCAGCAATGAGGCAATCACTGTATGGTTGCCTATAGCAAATCAACACATACAGCTGCATTGATATGTCATTGACGCACACACACACACACACACACACACACACACACACACACACGCACGCACGCACGCACACATATTTGCCAACATACACACACACACGTACACAAACACACACACACACACACACACACACACACACACACACACACACACACACACACACACACACACACACACACAGTAATAGATATCCGACTGGATAGCTCACGAGGTTAAGCTGCTGACTTTAATACCCGAGGGTGGGGGGTCTGAAATGCCGGTATAAACCTCACGATGAGTGAAACTGTGAAAAACAGTTTCCCGACAACCCCCGTTGCTACATGGTCTACATAAGGTGAGGATCAGGATGTCCTGACGGGAAGTTGGTTACTTGTATACACCACACATGGAGAATGATAAAGGGATTGGCAACTATAGCAGAGGAGCCAAACACCAGTTTGACATACCAAGAAGGTATGTGGCTCAATGCTACACACATCTTTGCACACACAGATACCGTAGTGCCTAAAGCGATATAAGATCAACACGACACTTTGTGCCCACTTGGGAGGATGACTTTGGAACCACACAAAAATTCAAATGCAGATGTGACCACCCCCTTACCAGGACAGCTGAATGGCAACCATGAGGACAGCATGGAGGTAAGCCACCAATATCAAGTCAAGGAAACTGCTTAGAATTAATGGAGGGTTTGACCCCAAGTCCAGCATCCTGAGGCTATACACTAAGCGGAAAACAGGGGGCAACGGCCTGGTGAGTGACAGAGTCACTATCCAGGAAGAAACAGCAAGCCTTCGGGAGTACATTAGGAAGGTGGCCCCCAATGATGATTTGCTGAGTGAAAGCCTAATATAGCAGAGGCCCAGTAAGAAGGGGCCAGAAGGGCTGTCATGAACAGACAAGCCCCTGCATGGCATGTGCCGTTGACAGCTTGAAGGAGTGGCTGACATTGCAAAAACATACTAGTGGCTGGAAAGGGCTGACTGAAAGACAGCATCTAGGCATTGATCATGGCTGCACAAGAGCAAGCCTTGAACACAAGATCGACTGAGGCTGGAGTTTACCACAACAGGCAAGACCCTCGGTGCTGGTTGTGCAAAGATGCCAAAGAGACAATTCGACACATAACAGCAGGGTGTTAGAGGCTGGCTGGAAAGGCATACATGGAGTGCCATAACCAGGTGGTTAGCATCATACACAGGAATATCTGTACCGATAATGGGCTGGAGGTTTGCAGGATCAAAGTGAAAGACATCTCCAAAGATGATCCAGAATGACCAAGCCAAGATCCTTTGGGACTCCCAGTTCCAGATGGACAAACTGGTGATTGGGAACCAATCACACATAATGTTTGTGGAAAACAAAACATCCATAATGGTGGATGTAACTTGTGATGTAGCGATGTGATGATTATATCAAGAGAAAAGAGCACAAGAGGCTGGACAAATACAAGGGCCTCAAGGAGGGAATGTGTGGAAGATGTGGGATGTAAAGGTAAAGGTGGTTCCAGTAGCGATTGGGTCACTTGGGAACTGTAACCGCCTAGCTGGGAGAATTGCTTCAGCAGAATCCAGGATGAGGAAAGGAAAGATGAGCATCTGAGATCTCTGGCCAAAAGAGTGTAATCCAGGGAACACCAAGGATCCTCTGCATAACATTCAAGCTCCCAGGCCTCTGGTAGAGAACTTGAGGGAGAGTCACAATACCACCCAGATGGGGGAGTCAGTCTTTTTGATAAAGCCATTCGGATCCTGATCCATCTCCACCATCCCATCCTTTCATTACCAACGGTAAGAGATGGAATGTAAATGTTTTTGCTCTCTGGCCCAGTTTGGCTATCCAGCCCTGTTCAGCTCCTCCTTACAGTTGATATTGCACAGCTCCACCAGTCTTACTCACGTTCCAGTTTACCCTAACTAAGGGATAAGACCCTAAGATATCTCTCATATCCAGCTTCAGCAAACCACTGTTTTCAGTCAGGAAATCGTGGCCTTTGTTTAAAAAGTGTTGACTTTCATCTTGACCACTTCATATTCGGCAGTAAACCACCTTGGACCATGCCAGGGTCATGTCTCCACATCACTTGAGGTTATTATTCAGGATGCTCTCCTACTTCGGGCTTTGCCTGGACCCGTCAACTGAGTTTCTAATATTTTTAGGAAATCAGTTGGTAATTAACTTTCAGTAAGCAATTGGAAAAGAATCCACAAGTGAAACCTGAAATGGATTGAATAAAAAATAAACCAAGACCAGAGAGTGCATTGAGTCCAAGTCAACCTGCACATTCTTGATATTAATCAGTCTGTCATGTTGGCTCCATCACCTTCAACAACACAAATTACTGAAGAGAAAAGAATTTAACAGAGCGAAAAAGTTCACAGGGCGCAATAAAGCTATCTTACTGAATTACACTCATAATATCAAGTCATAATCACTTACATTACCTGAAGATGTGTAATACAGATGTGATGTTGATTTCCACTGTTCGTTGCCAGGTGTTCAAACATGATTTCACAGGAAAACTAATTTAAGGTTGCCATAAGCTTTGATGAAAATTGCATAAACCATTCAGTTTCTTCAAAGTTCATATGTCATACAGAGAAATGCAGATTTCATCATGTGACAAGAAGTGCTGATGAATGTCTCTTGCACAAGTTCAAAGCAATGTAACCAGATGTGATCTTCAACATGTTTGCACCCCGAGCGATGCAGATCTGAATTACTTTGCGTGTCTCTGCTGCTTCTTAACATTTTCATTACATCACGGCTCTAAAGAGGCATGGTTCTCTCAACACAAGAGCCTTTTGTCTTGTGAAATATTGCACCTGCACTCAACATGAAGAAAATAGGTTTTGCAGAAAGACTCTCTCATGTGTCTTGTCCCTGTTTGTTTGGAATCTGAAGGAATCCTAAGTATGAAGACAATCTTTCTAGCCATTGACAAATTTCTGTCTAAGGCTGGGTAAAAAACACATACTAGCCCTCATGTGTATGGACACACACACACACACACACACGCACACACGCATGCACACAGGCACACATGCATACATGCATACATGCACACACACACACATACACTATTATCATCATCATCATCAACATGTCAACATTGAGCATCTGTGAATAGTAACATGACTCCGTGGCTCATTGAGCTGTCATAGCTGCCTGGCAGATTCAAAAGATCAGTTTCCTCCAGGATAGGGAATGGTGACAGAACATAACTTGTCTCAGTTTGTGCTACAACAACAAAAAACAAAACAGCACACATAAATAAAAATAAATAAATAAACAAACAAACAAACAACCAAAGAAACAAATAAATAAATAAGTACATCCATTTATGCATGAATACATGCATATATACATACATACATCACACACACACACACACACACACACACACACACACACACACACACACACACACACACACACACACACACACACACACACACACACACACACACACACACTCACACACACACACACACACACACACATACACACACACACACAAATAATACGCATACATACATCTTTGAGTATTAATTGTTTAAAAACCTTTGGATGCTCTCCAATGTCATAGCACCATGACTAAGAGGTGTTTTTATGTTAAAGAATTATACTGTATATACTGTATATTATTCATACCAAAAAAAACCTGCAAAACATTCATATGCTGGAACCATTTGGGATGATAATTTGGGCTCACTGAATCATCCGGCTGTTCCTGTCTTGTAAAATTGATTTTGTATGTCTTGCAAAATTTCACAAAGCAAACCAACGAATAGCCTGTTAGGCTTAACATGGATCATTTTCTGTATAAATCAAAATTTTTAAAAAAGGAGTAAAATACCAGAGTCAACCAATTTCTTGAGCAACATGGATCATTTTCATTTTGGCTCAAAACCTGGCAGGAGCGGTGTAAATGTACACTGTGAAATCTCTACTAAGTAAAACCATGACATGCATATGTTTTGACACAAGTTTTCTCCAACAAGCCAGTGTTGACCGCTCAATATAGCTCATAGTGGTTGAGAGCTGAAGATATGGACAAGAGGTAAAGCTGGACCATAAGATAAATAAAATTCAATAAAGAGAGAGAAATTGGCAGTGGCACCGTACTTTATATCCATTGACTTAAAAGACCCAGTAAAGTTATGTCTACTATAATGGTGAGAGCATTGCAAGGCGCATTATTAGCACATTGCAAGGCATTTTATTGCATTTTATTACATGATATTCATTTATTCTCTAAAAAAAAAAAACTCAGTCTCTTCATTAAGGATTAACCCACACGACTGCTGGCAAAACAAACCCATTTGAAGAGGAAATTATGCTGCGTGTATTCCACTGCCTAGAATTGCGTGACGGCAAGATACAATTAGATACAAGCACATTGAAACCCCTATAGTATAGGTTCGTATTTCACACTTAATGGCACATTTTAGTTTGGTGTAGCCTGTCTTAGTTACAGTGTCTTTAACCTCCACATCATTATGTCTGAGTCACAGAAATAGGAAATCTCTTTTTAATGATGCAGTATGGCTCAGGGGTTGATGTTTTTTTTTTTTTTCCTTGAATCTGTTCCACATAATTTCTTTCTAACTTCACCTACTCTCCAGCTCACAACAGGAAGATGACAATGGGGACATGTATAGCAATATTATGCCATAATTCTCCGGAAAAAACCCCTCCACTGACCCGGTGTCTCTGTCCACATGCACACACTTCACACTTACTGCATGGTCAGTGACAGGTGGGTGGTGGGACATTGTTTACAGGTATGACATCTTTTCCTTCAAAGCTGAGTGTGTGTAGCGTGCTATCTTGTATGTCCATCCCCGACGCCAGTTATATTTGAGTGCATTTCACTTGCAAATGTCCTCACCTTCTTTCATTGTGCTGTTATTTGAATATTAACCCTGAGTCTAAAAAACACTGTTCAGGGGGACGGTTACATTCAGTCACTACTGTGAATGTTATGATGTAAATCAAGTTACGTTGTATATTATTGAGTTACGCTGATGTTACGTTGTACATTATGGCCAAATCAAGGAGAGAAATACTCGTTTTGCAATATACCTCCTAAAACACACTTCCCTCTTTTATGTTTAGACCAGTTCAGAACCAATGCAAGATGCAAAAATTTGTTCTCTTGTCAATCAAAAAAATTCTGAAAAAAAAGTATTTTCAAAGAAACGCATTTCCCATTGAAGCTTTTGTTATAAGCTATGCGTGGAAATGGGAACATACGGATGGAAAACCTAAGCAAGTCAGCTGCAACCTGAGGAAGAGAATCATTTCAGCATGAGGAAAAAATTTATGAAAGGGGATTTTTATTAATTTATGAGTCTTTTTAGCTTGTTTTTACTGGAATTGGTGCAGACACTCAAACTTCTAGTAATGTGACATCTCTAGCGGTTTTATCTCAGGTTCTTTAGACCCTTCATAATCCTGTTTGCAGTCCATGAGGTATATTTTTCTTCAAGATGATAGTAATATGCATTCAATTACTTTACATCTTCTTTATTTTTCATTTTTCATTTCGAAGAATGGAGCAGGTTTTGACTAAATTGTGAAATTTAGGGCAATTTATTTTGATGAATACATTTACAAAAATCTTGCCAACAAAAATTATTGCAAATTCCGACTACAAATATTATCCTATAGATTTGCCTGTCTGTATGTTTGAGGTGAAACTGAAAAAAAAACACATCAGTTTAATCACATGATCCAGAAATAAAGGGTCACTCAATTACTTGTGGCTCAGATAGGTTTTGTGTCATTCAGGACGTGTGCTGAAGATGGCTCAGTGACTCATATGGAGAGCTATTACGACTGACAAAACACCTGCAAATGATCAAATGTGCCATTATTGGACAAAGCTGAGAGATCGCACTGAATGCAGTATTACTGACTGAAGACCTTCTTTGCTGCAATGGTTGCAACATTTGTTTCCTGTGGGGAGCTGTAGCCAAACACTGCTAATCGTTTTGATTGGGTCACTTCTTTGCTCTTCACCCTGTTCATATCCACTAGCTCATAACTTGGGGTTGCATAAGCATTTAAAGCATTTACAAGAAAGCCATAATTACCGCAAAATTTGAGTTACCGGATAAGTAAGCTTAAACAAAACAATGCAGCATTTATTTTTGCATGCAACAGTATGGGAGGAATAACACAGCAGATTGATTTTGACCTCCTGATGAGCAGAATATGCTTGGATTGCGTAGAGCCAAAGCTGGTTGTGAACTTCCACAGAAGAATAGTTAATGTTGAGTTACATCGCATGTGAGTTGTTTTGAGAAGGATTAAACAGTTTTGAGGTTGTTTACATGGTACTAAATCCCGGCTTAGGATAAGGGAGGTGGTTGTGGTGTATTAAGTCTTAGTTAATACATGCCTTGTTTTGTATATCCACTCCCTACAATTCAAGCGCGTCATATCACTTCTGCATTGAACTGTGGGGAAGAGCTGGGATAAAAGAGAGAGAGGAAGAAAGAAAAAAACAAACAAGCATTTCTTGTTGCCTACAGACGCATATATGTGCAAAACATTTAGCAATCGTCAACGTGCCTCTGAACCCAATAATTTGAACCTTTATAGAAATCAGTCAAGCGGATCAGAAATGTCATGTAGAATGTAGAAATGTAGAATGTCACTTGTGCTCTCCAAAGTCCAGGATGGAATAAAGCCATGGTAGGTCATTTATTTTATGGCATGTAATGCTCATTTTATGCTTTGGTTCATCCACTAGTGCAAAATTATGATATTGCTGTCATGTTTATTTGTCAGGTTAAATGTCAAATTCCTATACAATTCTGTATATGGACTACCTCAGCAAATGAGGCACTTTCTCTTCATAAAATGGAAAATTGCAATACATATTTATATATTCTGTTTCTTTTCCAATGAGAGGGAATAAAAAATTGAATAATATATCTGTTCTGCAAGATCATCTTCAGATACAAACATTGTAACATTATTAAGTCATTTGTATCCGTTAACCTTGCATTGGGTGGAATGTTTAGTCAATCATATTTTAACAATACAATTAGAAAAAAGAAATCCACAAAAAAATACAAATCAAGGGATTTCTTTAACTCATATTGATATCTAAGATGTTTCCAATGCTATTTTCTGATAGATAATTTACATTGTGTCCAATTAAGGGACACTTTGACCTCACTTGATGATGTGAATGACCTAGTTTTATTCTATTATGACTGCACATAGTGTTAATGTTTGCATATAGACTGAACGTCTGTTATTTTATCTTTAAAAATCCTTACTGTACAACCAGGTCTGTTAGTAATTACACACATGCATCCACATGTGCATGCACCCTCCTAAAGAACACAAATATAATTGTCATCATTGCACGCATACACACAGCATGGGCAATGTGGTATAGTGAGCTGTCAGACCGCACTAATTCCTCTTTTTATGTGTGTCTGTCCTACTGTGTCGCAGAGGGATCAGGTTCGCCTTTCAGGATAACAACTGAGGCTCTAAGCTCTCCGTGTGTGCGTGCATGTGAGCATGCGTGTATCTGAACAACAATCGTTCGCTAAGCTGTCAAGAGCCTTGCAGCCATGGTGTCGCCAACAAATATCCACTGGCTGTCAGCAACGAACCAACTCTGTGGGTGTTTGTGTGTACACGTGCAGATGAGCCAACTTCCTGTGGTGGATTGAAGTTAAGTGCTGCTATTAGACTTAGGCCTCCAGTTGGGCTTCATTGTCTGGAGGAAAGACTTGATTATGCTGACAGATACACACATACACACACAGGTGGACAAGAAATACACATGCATACATGGACGCTCGCGTTCAGGTCCACTTTTCAAAGTTTTCAACATGTGTGACTGCTTATCTGCAGCTTTCGCCACCTGCATTGTATCTGCTTTTGAATACACACACACACACACACACACTATCTTCCCCGCAAACATTAAACTTTTGTGACAGATATATTTTCTGCAGTGTTTCTTTATTTTGCTCTCTGCTTTCCTGTAATCTTCCTCCTCAAGGCATAACAGTAGTTCAGCTGTCACCAGCATAAAACAGGGTTGCATAAGATTCTTTTTTTTCTCTCTTTTACCTGCAGGTGTGCCTCATAATTCATCTTGCTGGCCAAAATGCTCACTCAATTTGACAGAAGTGAACACGTATTAGACATATTCCTTTATGAAAGTTGAAACAGTCAAGAATGTGCGTGAAAAAACATGAATTGTACAAAAAGAGATTTAAAATTGTCAAAACATACTTTGCTTTGAATCAATTTTTTGCGCTTTATAGAGCACTTTATAGAGTGCAAGACGAAATAGATAGAACCGACAAAACCACCATCAACTGTGTGGGTGCACTCTGATCTCCAGATATGTGTGTCTTAGTTGCCCACATTGGAAAATTAAGAGACACTTCTGAGAAAAATCTTTCACTGATAGAAACGAAAGCTACGAAGTGCACGCACACTCTACATCCTGTTGTTTCAAGTACTGATTCCTCTTGTTATAGACTTCTATAAGCCAGGGCCAATATGCCATTTTGGCTTGCGTGATTGATAGATAGCTATATAGAAGATGCCAATGCTCAACCTGTACTTTTCTCTTAGAATGCAAATGAATCCTCTCAGTCAAGTAATGACAATTGTGCCTCCAGGCAGTTAAACCCATAAATTCAGGATAATCAGAGCCTGCCTGTCCCCATTCATCCCCTCATCATCTCACACATGCACACACACTCTTCAATGGCCTCAATGAAATCAATGAAATGTGAATTCATTTTTTGTGCATAAAAATACACAAACATTTAAAAGAAACAAAAGTCTGCATTAAAATGGTGATGTTAAGTCAGCAATGTTTACAACTGAATATAAATACTTTTAATTATAATCGTGACATTTTTTCCACTATTCACAGCTATTTTTTTCCAAAATGATGCGCATAAATTGATTAGTTGCCTGGAGAACCAAATTAAAATTTGAAATCCGCCTGTTTGAATGGATAGATTGTATATTTACTCTGGGAAAGTGGTCACACATCAAGCAGAGATATATTCTTTATTTTCCAGTTGCCCGTTACCATTCGTTACAGGCTCCTTAAATCTTCAAATTTCCGTAAAAGTTGCAAATGTGGTGATTCGGCAAACCACATATTAAATCCTTCTCAACACAGATTTTGAATCAAATCGGTAACATTCTATACATTCTGTGCTACTGAATGCGTGAAAACTTTTTTATATTTATTTGTAAGACTGGTGCTTTCACAGGGCGCCGCACATTGCCTGTACCGCCAAGCAATTCCAGTCTTTCCTCTTTCTCTCACAGTGCTGTTTGATTGCTTAAGCCTGACCGTCAGACAGACAGACAATGCGTCCATGAAGAAT
Organism: Fistularia tabacaria; assembly: GCA_901007705.1. NCBI lineage: Eukaryota > Metazoa > Chordata > Actinopteri > Syngnathiformes > Fistulariidae > Fistularia > Fistularia tabacaria. Next base: position 42,799 of record CAAKHD010003652.1, read on the forward strand.
AGCCTTGCTTCCTTCCTGTCTTCCTGTGCTGCGTTCTGCCTTGGTGAGCAGGGTGAATAGGCCGCTCTGCCCCACAGCCACCATGAACCGCAGGAGCCACTGTGGCTAAAACCAACAAAGAGAGCCGTTCTAGGGCTTTGTTTGCCCCCCAATTCACACCCCTCCTCCTCCTTCTGATACTCTCTGCAGCCAAATAACTGGGACAGCCGGATAAACACTCACTCTTTCTCCACACTTGTTTCTTGTTTTTGTGCCATTCCTCCCCAAATCTAATTTTTTTGACCAAATAAATCTGTGCAAACATTGAAGTGGATCTCACAACAGGAATTTAAATGTAACAGTAGCTAAAACACTTTTACGCTGAAGATTAAAAACAACATTGACTTCTTCCTGAATGTCCTGTTGTTTTGATATGAATATGTATTTCAACAATAAACTATTTTAGGTTCAGAGTGCTTGTATATGTTGTGCAAGATTTGGTCTTGTCTAAGATGACACTGAGTAGATGAAATATGATCAATTGACAGGGAAAAGACTGATATGAGAGGGAATTGAACCTCTACCATCAGCACTCACCTTGTGACAGACCATACTATTTTCTGTATTACATATAGCCATGCAAGTCTCCAGCGGATCCATGTGACTCCCCTTCCAAAACCCCAACAAGACAACCAACTCCCTATGGGAATACCAAGTAGGAGCAGGTAGCTGAGAGGAGCGTTGGGGAGCCAGAATAACCCTCCCGACTATTGAAAACAGGATGAATGCATGCCGGGCTGAATACAGGGGTAAACTGTTAGGTCTTTGTCATTCAAAGTGATGCTTTTAACCCTTTGCGGTTCCTCTTCCTAACAACCCACCCCCCTCCTCAACACCAGCCTTCCCCTCTTCATTCACAGCTGAGACAATGGTGAGAGAGAGGAGCCCTGCAACCACAAAGATAAAGACTAAACACAAGAACAACTCTCCCCTTTTCTCCCCCTAATGGGATTCTGCCCGTTACGTTTACATCTCCTACACCAATGCAAAATAGGTGAAAGTTGATAATTATGTAAAGCAAACCCCTGTCAATCAATAAACCAGGGATGAATAACAAACAAGTGGGTGCAGGCCAGGCTCCGGCTTGTCAATCACAGCACTGAATGCATACCGTGCCGCAAACACGTCCGTATGCTGTCAACAAGTGTCTGGGGCTTATGTTTCGCCTGCAGGGACATTTGAAACCCAGGAATTCCTGAACAAACCTTTGATTAAAAACAAAGAAAACCATGGAAAAACAGGGATTGGTACCTACAGGATCCAAAGGAGAATGTATGAATTCAACTTGAAGCCACACCTGAGAGTAATCATATCATACCATTAATGCTTATTTACGAAAAGCGTTAGCATGTTTACATGTTGAACAGCCAAGAGACAAATATATTTTTGCAGAAAACAAAATCTTATCATGTTTTCTAATTATTCATCTCTGAGTAGACATTTTCATATAAATAATGATTGTGACCTCTTTAAAAAAAAAACTCTACTGTGCTGTGATATTGCCATCCACCTTATTATGCTAAAGCTTGAGGACTGTCATGGCAAAGACAATAATAATCTTCCCTGACTAAATTACACATTAAGCCATAAGAGGGTGGGGTCGAGACAGATATCAGTGAAGAATATCATCAGTATTGGACGGAGAACATGCTAGCAAGTGAGTAATCAGGAGTCCTGTGAGTGCAACCTTTCACCTTGGGCTGGCTGGTAAAATGTTTGCCCTTTCTGGACTTCAATCACATTAATCAGACAATTACCTGCGCTTTGCTTGTCTAAAAAGTCTAACTGCAGGTTACTAGAGAGTTCATAAATATCAAATTTGATTTGATATGTTTTGACATTGAACATGCAAAAACATGCAAACCCAAACTACAATAGTGATAGGTTTCTCACACACTTTAAAGCTCATGGAAGCATGTGTTAAGACACAAAAACAAACATACTCTGTTGAACTTCAAGCTTGTTTAATTTCAAACGTTAATATATTTGTCTTCTATTCATAGTAATCTATTCATCCAGCTTTGACACTCCTACAGGTCACCACTCATCTGATCTGCAGTGACTACATAATCTTGGAATGGTGACATCGTAACAATATTTTCACAAAATAAATATTTTTCATTATAAAATAATAAACCTTCAAATAAATATATATTTTAACTTTACACTAAGCAATGTACGGAATTAGAAAATAATTTTTATATAATGTCACTGTACAATTTACAAGTAGAAGGGTAAGATCTTTCCTTTGTAAATTACATAAAATGATTGACATACATTCGAGTGAATGTAAATACATTGTACAAATGAAGGTTACTGATTCATCAAAATGTGGATTCATCAATGTCCTTGGTATGGCAGAAAAGTTTTTCACAGTTGAAGTATTATATGTACAAAAAAAAAACTACATACCCTTTGCATTTAGTACTTTACAGTTAGTAACAGGAGTGTGTTCTTAGCATATAAGTTGTATTAAATGTTAGACAAAAGGGTTTCCGTTTGGACTCTTGTAGCATTAACACAATAGCAGGGCACTTGCGTGGGAACAGAAAACAAAACTATATATATATTTTTCCAGGACAAGAACAGTAGTAGAATGTATCTTCATACCTTTAATAACTGTGGAGCACTTATTTTGGTTTACCTTTCAAGTAAAACTCATAATGCTATGGTAAGAGAATGCAACTCCAGTGCCTTTAGTAGATTCAAATATCAGCTGTTTTAAAAAAAACTGACAGGTTAAGGCATCTTTGCTGAGATCTGGCAGGCATGAAATTAAAAAACACAAAAACTCCAGCTTTCTACAAACACAAGACACACTTTCAGTCACGATGGAGTCCTTCTGTCTTTTTACATTTTAACACACAGACACTCACACAAACTCTCACAACAGTTTTGCCTAAGTTGGCTTGCCAACGGCCTCACAGTGGATTGGGTTTGTGTTCTTGCACCGACAGCCGGGTCGCGAGACTCGGTCATAGCAGCTCTGGCACACAGCAACACATCCTTTAGCGGGGAGGTAGCAGAGGAGACAGGGGAAGAGTAGGGAGAGGAGAGAGACAGTGGTCCAGCGGATGCAGCAGTATGCTTGCATGCATGAGAAAGGCTTGTCGGCGCACGTGTCCTCGTCGTCACTGGAGCAGTGGTAGAAAAGCCCCTTGACGCAGCATACACATGTGCCATACTCCACTGTGTTTTGTGCTGAGCACACACACCGCCGACCACACATCCAACAGGAGGGAAGCACCCGTGTGCGATTACACTCTGAGCACCGGCACCGGCCACAGTCCTCACACTTTGAGTGTATGTCGCCATTCCTACAACTTCCACTGCCAGGTATAGCCGCCACCACCCTTGGTTCTTCAGTAAGTGGTTTGAGCTCTTCTGAATTGAGCTTAGCCCGTTTTGGCTGCATTCTGATTATCTGGTCAGCACTTAGAGGGTTGCTGAGGAGCCTTGGGCCCGACAAACTACTCCCCACACAGGTCCTGGTGCTGCTTTGTGAGTCCTCTACGCTGGGGGAATGTAACATGCCCTCTGTGGAAAAGTTGGAAGTATTCGTGTTTCCAAGCATGTTGTGGAAGTTATTAGAACTTTCCTCCCGTGTCTCCTGCTGAATGCTGGTCCTGGAACTTGACGAAACCAAGTCATTTTTCTGTTGCCTATCCAGTAAAGCTGGGACAACTGTTGGCCCCTCTGTATACTCATTACTACTTCCAGTTATCCTGATCTGATCCAATGCCAGCACTTGCAGAGAAAACCAAGGATCTGGTGGACCGTTATGGTTTAGCAAAAGCCGGGATTGTGGTCCCCCTTCGTCATGCTGTGTGCCTGGAAGGCCAGTGGATGGCAGTGATGACCCATGGTGTCCTCCTCCCCCATCGCTGTCGCTCTGTCGTCTGGAATCCATCTTGGGACTGAAGGGCCACTCTGGCTAGCATGGGACACATCTGAAGTCCTGCGGGACCAACAGACACTGTTTGAGACTGGTGAGGTGTGATAAGGCATGCAAATGATGCAAATGCAAATTACACCTAATGTTCTGACAGATACAAATAAGGAGATACACAAATTTATGTCAAAACTGGAGTTGGTTATACTGACAACGGAAAGTCAGGAGCAAGCAGTGCTGACTGGTTGACATTTATTTCATGCAAATATGATAAAATTAAAAAAAAAAAAAAGAACACTCAGTCATATTGATACCTGGACACACACTATATGCATTGATTTTTGTGTTTTTTTACCCAGTCAACTACGTTGCACTGTCATTTGTCTTTTTTCCTTTAAAATCTAGTATCACTATCAAATAAATCATATAAACTTGTTCTCTGCTATGTTTGTTCGGATTGTATCCTAGCTGTAATATCCTTATATACTTTTAGACTGAATTTTATCCTGATGCCACCTTGCCAGCTGTTTAAACACAACTTCCTTTGCAGCCACAGTAAAAAAAAACTATGAAGAACTTAAGAAAAATGAATTTGCACATTTGCTGCAACTCTGGCCCTGAAGCAATTATTGATTTTCCTTTGAAAATGTCTCCCTCTCGACACAGGCTTTGTGGACACTTCTTTCGTTGATGACTTACTTGTTGAGACTGACCTTTAATTGGTGTTTTATTTCCTTTTTTTGGGGTTGTGCATATAAATAAAGAGTATCTGGCTTCTGTTTCTTCTACTGCCACTTTCAAATACATTTTTAATTCTCCGATCTTGAATATTTTTTAATTCATAACTTGAGAGTCAAAAATAAACATCTTACTCTTTTTTAATACATTTTAAAATGTTAAATAGTTGGAAAATATATTGGAGCACAGTTGATTTATTTTAGTCTAACACTAAATGGAATTAGGAGATCGGCATCACTACTAAAGTACTATTACTGGATTCACATACCCTCCTTGCGCTAAATGTGTGACTACATCTTGGAAAATGCAGGAAAAAAAGCAAACAGTTCTCCCCACAGGGGATCAATATTTCCTTTCTCTGAGGCTTTGTGTGCAGATGATTAAAGTCTAGGTTTTCTTCTGAAGGTTTATTGAGGAATGAGGATACTTGAGACCGACGTCGTGCAAGCTGATAACACAGGCATATAAAGTGAAGTTGATGGGAAAGCACTAAGAGAAACAAACATACTTCACCTCGACTTCTCTTCAAGATATTCTTCTGATAGGTTCTTTGAAGTTTGCTTTTTTCTTAAACGTCAGTGACTGTTAATTCTGATCTATGAGCAATCAGAGCTTTTAAAATCTCAATGATTCGTCGCAAGACGTGTGCATTTGCATATTGCACTGTCACTCTACATTAAGCCGACGTTTTCAAATGCACAACCTTGTTTTCATCAACATTTCACACAAAAGCAAAGAAACTGACAGTAGTGGCCTTAATTCTCCTTCCTCGCGCTAATTAGCTTTCAAATGCCATGTTTTAGATGGGAGGGGGTGCAGTTTGCCCTCTTTCAATGACAATACAGGAAGGGCTTTTGTGTGTTGCAAGACAAATGGCCCGCAGCAACTTTTCCCATTCTCGCTCCCTTACATTGTGACACTCTTGAAAAGAAGATGAGTGACAAGATAAAAGTTTAGAGTATGAAAGAACCCATGTAAGGAGTGAGTGATGCGTTCAGGGGAAGGGGAGGGAGTAAGACCGCTCTGTCAGTGACCATAAATAAGGAGTTCCTTTAGGATTTTATGAGCTCCTTCACTCCAACTGATGGGGTTACAGGCACACTCAAATTTTAACCTGAGGGAGCAGGGTGGAGGGCCCCGCCACACTTCCATTTCTCACCAGGCCCATGAGCAACAAGCTGGGCGGTTGAAGTGCAGGGGTTGACAGAAGAGAGGCTGGAACAAACCTGGTGGCCCCAAAGTAGGTTACAGTTATAGGATTAACCAAACATTCCCTGTTCAATTCCCTTACCTGAAGAAATGTCATTGAGCAAGACACTAAATCCCTAATTACCCCCCTTGATGCTCAGAATTCACCCATGATGGATTAAACCGATGTTGTGCCACACGTATATCTGAATGTGACAAAATAAAAAGGGTTTTCTTTCTCTATGTGTATAAAACAATGACAGCTGACTTTACCAAGCACTTTGAATTAAGTCGCATGGGCCACCACTTAAATTATATTGAAGTATATTATAAAAAGCGTGAATAACAAGACTTAGGAAAAGCACATATACAACATTAGCAATAGCTTGAACGACCTGAGCGGGTAAAAGATAACTGTCGCTGCTAAATTAAAACACCTGTCCAATCAACAGAGGAGAACCGGGTAGAACCGGCGGATAAAGGGGGGTGGAATTAGTCTGGGTTCGGATGAATCCCCTCGCCCAAACAAATAGGGACTTGGGGAAGTTGTAAAAACGGAGTAATACTCACGAAAAGAAGGGGGGAAAAACTAAGTTTATTGACACGACGTCGCCCTGAGAGTAAGCTATCAATAGGTTTTGGAACACTTCGCCAGTTGGTGCTTAACAGGAGAGAGACGCCACTTACCGTCCTTCCGACCCTTTAGCCCCCCCACTTAGGTGAAATAAATCCAATCCGAGAGTTTTCGCGGAGAACTCCAGACGTCGTTTAAATCCATCGGGAAAATTTCCAGTCGACGGGTATTTCTTCGGGTGAAGTGCGACTCTCCAACGGACGTATATCCTTGTTTTTTTTGCGCAAAAAGAAGGAAAACACGAGGCGTGAGTTGAGGGCACTTCAATATCTTTGCGGCTAAAAGGGGGGGAAACTAACTTCCCTCCACTTTACTGTCAACAAAAAAAGAAGGGAAAAACAAAGAAAAGAGCGACAAAAGTCCAGCTCGGGAGTAGCTTTAAGTCGGCTTGTGTATCCACACTATGTTGTGAAGGTACTTTTCTGTTTTTTTCTCCTCTTTCCCGAGAGGAGGTCTGCATTTGGGGCTGTAAATGGCGTCAAACTGAAGGGGGTGGGGTGGGGAGGGGGGGGCGAACAGAGCGCTTGTTGTTGCAGCGGATATCTCGCATCCGGTGCTCTGCCATTGGCTGCCTGAGAGCGGCCATTCACATCCAGGCCGGAACCAATGCACTGCCAGTGGAGACAAAAATCTCGGTTGCACCTCTCCTCACGACCTATTTCGGGGCTGCTCCAGTGCACAATGTTGCACGACCGAGGTAGTGTGAGCAAAGTTTAAAACATGTCCATGCGGGAATATGAACTGAGCTTAGATGCTAATAGTGGATATAACACTGCAAGTTTGCCTTGCAGAGTGGCCTCATCTTTGGATAGTTACTAGCGTCTGGTACATAAAAAAGTATGTATTTTAATAAGTTTAATGGATTAATGAAAATTGGTTGAGTGCTGCTATTCAGTAATTTTCTTCATTATCTATGCTGCTTATCTTGCTCTTCGGGTCGCGGGAATGCTGGAGCCTATCACATTGGGCTAGGGGCAGGGTTCACCCTGAATCGGTTGGCAGTTGATTGCATGCATTTACTCTCTCTCACATCATATAGACATTCATCCATTCAGTCATTCACACATAAAATACAGAGGCATAAATCCATTCACTCTCTCATTCATGTCATTTCGAGACGTGTCATTCACACGTCATACAGAGGCATTCATCCATGAACTCTCATTCACTTCATAGACATTCATCCATTCACTCTCTTTCACACATCATACAGAGACATTCATCCATTCATTCATTCACACATAAAATATAGAGGCATAAATCCAGTCACTCTCTTATTCATATGTCATTTTGAGACGTGCAATCAATCACCCTCTCATTCACACGTTCTTGCAATTGAGGGGCTCCAATGAACCTACATGCACATTTTTGGATTGTGGGAGGAAACCAGAGAACTCGGAGGGAACCCACGTGGGCGGGGGGGCATGGCACAGGGTCTTAGAGCGGTCATCCTTTGAAGCAAACATTTCTGGTACGATTCCCAGTTCCTCCTAGCCTGTCGAAGTGCTGTTGAGCAAGACTCTGAACCCCTAACTGCTCACGTGGTGCGGTTCCTGGGCTGCCTTCTGCTCATAGTGTGTCCATGATGGGTCAAATGCAGTGGTCAAAATCTTGCTTATGTTGTGCTCTATGTATAACTACATGTGACAATAAAGGCATTTCTTCTTTCGTTCTTCTTCGGACACGCAGACACATGGAAACAGGGGCCTCCTTGCTGTAAGAAGGGAGGGCTTACCACTGCGCCTCCATGCCACCCCATGAGTAACACAATATTAGTGAAAATATTGGACTGTGAAATATAATACTATTCACTTGTTGTGCAATAGACACTATTTGCAATATATTTAAACACCTTGTCTTTGTATACTGAATAGTTAAACTGTACATTTTTGTACATTCCCAGATACAGTTTTTGATTTATCAGTCCTTGCATGATGAAACAATTTTCATATTCAAATGCTACGATCTTATCACTGCCCTGAGCCAGAGCAACGGGATTTTGTTCTGATGTGCAGTTTTTTGAAAAAAAACAAAACAACAAAAACAAACAAACAAACAAACAAAAAAAACCAACCTAGGGATTCCAGCCATTCATTGCTACTGCTTTATCCTGCTTTCTTTCATTGGGGCGGCTGTGGCTCAGTTGGTGGCATCCCTCCAATCGTAAGATTGGTAGTTTGATTCCCAGCTCCTCCTGTCTTCAGGCAAGGTGTCCTCAGGCAAGTCACTGAACCCTAAGTTGCTCCTGATGGCCTGGAAAGTGCCTTGCATGGCAGCCCTGCTGTCATCGGTGTGTGAGTGTGTTTGTGCGTGTCAATGGGTGAATGAATGTTGTCTATATAAGTTGAGACCATTTCTCTCATTGCATTTCCTCATGGCATCCTTAATCTGAAATTCCAATAGAGCAGCCACTGACAGAAACCGTCCCCAGTATACCTAATTATATTGGATCCAAGCTGAGGGGGTCTCAGAAGTTTCACATTCAAACTAAGTATTCTCAACCAAAATGGATTTTGATGCCAACCTACCAGCTGTTAATCCTTTTTCTCTGCACCCACAGAATGAAATAACCAAGACAAGTTTATGTTGTTTAATTTTGAGTAGTGAGTGAAAACTTACAAATGTAGTTTCCCACTTTATATTTTTACTCTCTGTGAAACTAAATAGAAAACAACTTTTACTTTTTCTGTTTTTAAAAATGAAATACACAGGCATGACCAGGTCAGAAATAAATCTTTACTAAAGCAAAACTCAGTGTCTTTAAGTGTAGGATAAATATGAATGCAGTCCTTACAGTCAAAAAATAATCCTCCGAGAATAAATTACACCCTGTGCGCACATTCCCTCAATCAGAATTAAGATTTCATGCCATGGAGGGTCTCTGTTTGAGTGTTATAAATCTAAGACTAAAGCAACTAATGGACTTAAAGGCAATTAATTAAGCAAGCCATTAAAACGCCAGCGTAAGCTGTTGTGAAAAATAATGTAACACCGCCCCCTAGTGGACATAACAATACACCACAAACTCCGAAGGAGGCTTAGGGAAGTTGATATCAAGTCAGGGGGAAAATCAGTCCATCCATCCATCCATCCATCCATCGTCTGGCGCATTTCCTGCACTCAGGGTTGTGGGGGATGCTGGAGCCAATCCCGAGAGGCAGGGTACACACTGGACTGGTCGCCAGTCAAACGCAGGGAGCATGTAAATTCCACACAGAAAGGTCCCGTGGAATCGATTGTGGATCCTTCGTTCTGTGAGGCTGAGATGCTAACCACTGCGCCACTGTGCCACCCTGGGGAAAAAAATGCCCTGGGGAATGAATAATTAAATGTCAATGATACCTTGCAGAGTTCATGAGCACGTTTAGTATAAAATTATGTGTAAAATAACACAAATGTGAATGTAGACAGCACAGCCCAGTCATTGCTAACTAAAATCAAGCCACATATACGCATATGTCTAAAATGCAGGCTTCATAGTTGCCAAGCAATGATATCACAGCAAAGATGAATGAATGAATGAATGAATGAATGAATGAATGAATTAATTAATTAATTAATGGATTAATGAACAACCAATTGTTCTGTTAGGTCAGGGATTAAACATTTTTTGCCCCATTTCCCCACGCCCTGACCAGCAAGTCATTTCAGCTCTGGAAATAGATTGTTTCATTGATCGTGAACAGAGTAATTATTAAGTTGTGCCACACCAGAAGAAAAGATCAATTTAATCACCTAAAGTATGACTCAGCTAATTAATTTGGATCCAAGTCAGGACTCTCAAACTTCCCTCCACTTCTTTAAACAATTTATCCTTCCCTGTTTACTTGACACCCCTGCCTACTTACCTTTAAAGCTCACTTATTGATGATGGTGTTACAGAATGAAATCTGACGTATACAGAATGTATCTGGGGTGTGTTTTTGAAAAAAAAAAGGATCATGAATAAAATAAACAGAGAAATCATAAAATGAATTTAAACAAACAGGAATTTGGAATTTTAACAAGAGTAACAGAATTCCAATACTACTCATTCACACTTGACTAACTCAATGTTCTCAAAGAAAAAATAAATAAAAAAATAATGCAAAAAGGATGCTATCGCATTGTGACTGAGGCTGTGATGTCAAAGATATTGTGCAAAATTATCCGCAGCCGCAGTACATATGTAAACAAGGCTATCTAAGCGAGGCTTGAATTGAGCCAAATGGAGTTTGTATGAGGCTGACTTGTGGCTCAGTTTGGGCAACTGTACTCACTTTGAGCATTATATCTGGAGCAAAACTGGAATTCACTGACTTTGTCAGACTTTTTGTTTAGTCGGAAATAAGCTGGAAACACAGGTGACGATGGCAAGAATGAACAGCCACAATGTTGTATAAATGGAAATATTCATGATAAGGCGATGCAGAATTGAGTGGAATTGCAGACAGGCAAAAATTATTTAACTATTAAGAGACACCAGTTTATCAATCACAATTTACTTAATACATTCTATGATATGATCAGTGCGGTTTAAGAGGTTTAAAGAAAAAAAACAATCCTACTGTTTTCCTGAATTAATAAGCTATATAAACTCATGAAAAAATCCATTAATACTTGTTCCGAGATAAAATTGTCATTAATTCAGAAAAATAGGATGACATTATTTTTCCTAAGTGAATGCATCACACCTCCATCCAATAAAGCAAATGAAACATATCCTTTCCACAGAAAAGCTGTTACTTTTATCATAACCCCTAGGGGCCACTGTTGCAGCTATTTCAATTTTAGTCTTATAAAACTATATTTGATTGACATTTTTAATTTAAGGCAATTAAATCAGTTTTGGCATGAGATATCTGTTTGTAAGGGGAATATAAATGAATGTCCGCAAGACTAAACTAAACTGCATAGTTTTCCCTGAACTATTTGTCACAAAAATCAAAACAAAAACTGCATTGTCCTATTCAGACATTCCCATTAACAAGTCAAAACTACAAGTTTGTTTACTAAATTTTCACATCTGCACAGCACAGCTGCAACCATTTTGGAAAGAATCTGCAGCAGATGAAGTTTTTCAGATGAGCTGCACTGCTATTAATACACTTTAGCTGATGGATAATTTTCTTTATTGATGTTGTAAACAGTCTGTTCTGAGGGAAAACTTACTCATATGGACAGACACCCCTCATTTCCCTTGGTACTTAGGGGCACACTGTGCACACCCTCAAACAGTGCTGTGTTTCCTTGAGGAACTAAGTGCAGTGAAGTGGGGATGTGTAACACTGAGGCTCTATATAGGCTGCTGCTGTTTCATCCAATTTCAAAAATACCCGGACCATGAATTAGGAGACATTGTATTCACAAGATAAATAAAGAAAAAATGTAGATTCTTATGAGAAGAGTGAATATTTGTGAACTCAAGAATGTATTATCTATATAAGTTAAATGTTTCACCTAATCTTGTATGACACAGAGTCAATTGACAGGGCACCTCATTTGCATACACATTTTGGAATCCCTCACATCTGTCTTATAGCTAAATCACTCAAGTTCTGAAATGCAGTAAGTAATGATGGGTGAGTAACAGCGATTCCAAAAAGCTTTGTCCTGCATGACAGGCAGGGATTTTTTCTTCCTCCAGAAAACCTGTAGACGAGTGAATCTTGCCCCTTCCGAGTCAGGCAGAATGCCCAGCATATAAGAGAGGGAGAATTGAAATGAAACAAGAAAACCCCTGCTAGTGCAGGAGATGAACTGCAACTGTTTGCAATGACCTGGTAAAATGACGGTCTAATTGTCCATTGCTTGTCCTTGCTCTCTGGCATGCATGCCGACACAGAGCATGAGGTGCTGCTGCGGCCACTCTGTGGTGGCCGAGTGATTGTGGAGCCTACAGTTTCCCGTTCAGTGGAGCACAACTGAATTTATTCAGAAATCTTCCACAACCTCTCATACGCAAGTAATGTATGTGTTTGTGTGAGTGTGGGGGTGGGGTTGGGTGGCTGTGTATGCAGTGTATATGTATATCTGCCACTCAAAGGGAGAAAACATCACACAAAATACTAAACTTGTAGAAAGCATCGTGTGAAAAGGAAACAGGAGTCACATACAGTATTTCGAGGTAGGCGTCAGACATTTAATACTTAAATTGATATTTCAAAAACTTCCATAAAGATGAATGAAATCTGTGTTGAGTGATAGATGTGATACAACACTCAAAAGCCTGATAGCTTAGCATAGCATGAAGTTGTCAAAGCATAAAGGCTTCCTTGTCACACTGAAGTTGCAAAGCAAACAGTAGGGAGCCCAGGATGTCACCACCAGGGCTCATACTGGGCTAGTACTCACCACCACGCATTAAAGGCACTTCTAGATTTTTGCACTTTGATACAACATAGGTTTTCCTTGCATACAAGTGCTTCTCACAAGTCCCTGGTACTTTATAAACTGAAATTACCAAGATAAATTGATAATTGCATCCACAAAGTCCGGTAGGACAACAGTAAACTGTTCATAAATTTATGAAAGTTAAGCTGGCCATTCATCTTTCCTGATGATAGTCTTATAATGGTATGCAGCTGTTTTTTGCTGATGCAACATCAGCAAACTATATCCTGTGAGAAAAGCGACAAACATTAGTGTGTGGCTCCAGGTTTGTATTTAGTTGTATTATTGCCTGAGTCATGGGTTCTCACTTTGCCCTTGTGGAATTGGGCTCATATATGTATATTTATTTATTTATTTTTTACATTAAGTTACTTATTTTCAACGAGTAACTTAATACATATGTAAATATGTAATTGTATATTTATATATCAAATAGTATACATATTGATCCAGGAAACTGCTTTTGAGAATGATATGAGTGACACACCGATTTGCGGACTATATATGAATAGAGAGACTACTGGCACTTTCTGAAATCTATTAGCACTTGTTATCACCTAGGTCGGCACAACGCTACCTGTAAAATCAGCACAATTCTTCTTTTCACTTTGGCTGCTTTCTTCAGGGATTGCCGCAGCATATCAACTGCCTCCTGAAAAGAGAGGATCTAATGCAATTCATTGTTAAAAATGTATACAATATGCATGGCACAAGTAGTTTAATCTTGGCTATGTTTGACTGTGAATCACTCGTCATGACAATTAAATATATTCCTAATTAGAATTTAGGCATACAGTGAGGTGTCACGTTTACTGCATGAATATCCATAATAATATCAAGTTGTCATGGGGCTGGATGAACCTTCCAGAGTAGCAAGGCCATAATTGACTCTTTATTCCACTGACTTATTGTATGCAGATTTTTATGGAAACTAGATTTCTGACCTCGGCTGATACTGTATGCTAATCATGTATTCATAAATACACGATTACCTAGGTAGCTGACACAAAATAATCTTGGGGCTTTCAGGGATAATTTGGCAGTTTGCCACATCACACAGTTAATAATATAGCCTTGGGTCATAGGGATAACTTTAAATTAATCTTCAACAGCTTTTGACCATTAACAAAGACAAAGGATGTTTGAATTCTTTTGAAAGTTGTTAGTCCAAATGCTAATTTATTCTGTTGCATGCCAAAGGGGTGAAACCAGCACTTGGCATTTCAATAGTTACCCAAAGCTGCCTTGTGTTTTAATACAGTTATACTGAAATGATGAAAGCCATTTGTTATATGCAATTAGCTACTCTATTATGGCAGAGCAAATACAAAATGGCTGCAGCAAAAATTGCAGTATAGAAGTATACTGAATATGATATGGGTGTAACAGTTTTGCTTCTAGGCTTGTGGTTTGACCTGAGCCTCATTTCTACCTGTTGGTGCTTAAGTAGAAAATTCTGGGAAACATCCTTAATGATGATCTTTTACTGCGTCATAACTAAAATCTATTGAAATGGAACAACCACACTGTGTGACTCTGACGTACAGTATTTAAATTCTATTGAAATTGCTTTGTCTCATTGTATGATGATAATCCGCCTAGCTTTGAACTCTTGATCAATGATATGTGACATAAAGCATTCCATAGATCACTTTTTAGGTTATTATTTTAAAAAGAGTATTTTTCTGAGCACTAATATGAACAGCCCTCTGAGTCAATGCTTTACACATTGGCTCTGAGCCAACACTTTTGCCAATGCCTCTGTTGCCTCTCTTTTATTAAAGTGCAGAGAATACATGTAGCACACAGTCGATGTGCTGAGCGTCTCCGAGGATACTCATCACATGCTCAATCAGGAAAGAATTGGAAGAAGAGCAACGGGAATCACATAATAGCTGCTAATGCTGCTACGAATTGTGATATGGGTACTGAGGAAGGCTTGAGTGGCCGTGCTTTTGTCTGTTGGTGTGAACATGACAGTTCACGTACTGACCTCTGAAAACAACATAATTTACTTTTGTGTATTTCATTCTCAAGCATATTCATTCAAATGGCTGCAAAGTTTTAATTTTGCAGCAGTACATTTAACTTGTATCTCTAAAACAGCAAAATAAATACATCATTCAGCCAAGAGGGAGACAGCACACATAGGCACTGGTATCTGTCTCACTTTGTCCAGTGATCATCAGGCTAAGGCTGTCTTTGCAATTCTTGAACCTTGCTGCATGTTCTGTCAATAGGCATATGGGTCGCGGACTCATTAAAATTAGTGCGGAAGTATGCCCTCCCAACAGTGACTCCCTCAAATGAGGCATTCAAACAATAACTTCAGGGAAAAGTGAGTGCTGTAAAAAAATAGCGAACATTCATCCTCGAAGATTTCAAAGGTTTGCAAAAACCTCAAAGGTATTTAAGAAATGTGTGCGTGTGTGTGTGTCAGTGTCAGTGCCATCATTGTATCGGGAACTATATACAGAGTTCTTTGTTGCCTGCAAAAGGTTATGTTTTTCACCTGTAAAAATATGAGTTTGTGCATTTAGCTTGACAGTGAGGGATTTTTTTTGGCAGGAGTTTTGTGATCAAGAACAGTTTGAATCTTTGTTTGCATGAATGATGGGAACATTTATTCTTGTTATCTTAGAGAAGGAGGGGGAGTCATGCTATATTCACCCAACATGCCTTACACTGACAAAAAATGTGAAGTTGCCAAGTACCTTTATCTGAGTTTATCTGAGTTTTAAGCTTATTACACTTTACGGACGACAGAATCACTCAATATAGCATCTCCGAAGGATAAAGAAGACTGATTTAAGATATGTATCCTCCTATTTGCGGGGGAAAAAATCAAAATTAAAATAGTTGTTTTCTATGCATTGAAAAATGTAAGGATCCTTGTCATATTTTTTCAAAGATTACATTAAACAAGCCTCTACTCAGCTGGCATTCTACTTATTCAGAGATTCTGTCTTATATTGAGTGTGATGAGATTTTCTAACTGAAATAAAAAAGACTCATGAGAGATATTCTTGTGAATACCTCAAATGGTTGAAAAGAAAAAACAAAAAGCAACTTGCTATACATAAGATGAGCTGAAGCAACTTTACTGGAGGAAAGTGGATTGGGGTTTAACTTATGCTGAAAGTTATTACTTATTTAGTCATTTATCATGAATTTATCTATTCATTTATGAATGACGGAAATACGTCAAGCCTCAGTTGTAGGAACATGGAAATCATTTTCTGTCGGTCCATAAGCCATACATTGACTAAATATGATATTGTAATCACACTGCATAGTGAAGGAGTTTACTTGTGTATGCAAACTAAATAAGGATTGGATTGCCATGGAAACCTTTGGCAGAATATCAGTGGCATATTTTCTTTGATCTCCGGGGAGTTGCGTAAACTGTGAATGTAATAGTGTGATAATGAATCTGACAAATACGGAAGGTGTGATGTGATGGTGTGCTCAGTGGATTCTTTCTTTTGCCCTGATAGTAAACGTTCTTCTAATTTTCTCCAACACAGTAGGGAATCACTCAACACAGACTTATCAGCTTTACTTTATGAAAGCTCTCAGTATAGTCTTTCAACTCCAACCATGCACAAAATTTAGTTTTCTTTCTCCCTCCTAAATTGCCTGAATCTGATTTATATCCACCAGCTTTGCTGAACACAAATACATTCCCGATTGGCTAACAGTGCAATTGAAGCAAAGGGCAATTGAGTAAAACAGTGATGAATACTGTACTTTAGATGCAAAAAGCTCTGATATGTCAAGAAATCAAGGAAAAAAAACACGTTTTCTGGCTGACACAACAGTTGGCATATTGTAACTTGTGAAACCAAGATAGCACTTTCTGAGACTTATTAGCAGGATTCAACGTGTCGATCTCTGAGAGTGGCAGGAACGGTAATATGAGGAAATTTTTCATGTTTGATGTGAATCTGCAGGGATGAATGAGAAAAAAGCTCTTTCCATTAACGAAATCGGTTAAAGTTTCTTGGAGACTCTATAGAATGCCAGACATGCGTGCGCACACACACACACACACACACACACACACACACACACACACACACACACACACACACACACACACACACACACACACACACACATCTTCGCATGAACAAACACACAATAGTCCACCGTATCATTATTGTGCAGTCCTATACACCTTTCATCCTCCCTCTCCTCAGAGTCACGAGGAGCAAAATTTGATTTCCGCCTCATAACTCTCTCCATAATGCGATATCGCCAGCACTAAATTGCCAAGATAACCTTTATCAGAGTAGAGGTGAAAGCCCTGAATCGTTGAGCGGTTACTCTGCTGCCAGGAAAGAAAAACAAGGGGGGGGGTAATAGATATTTTCCCTCGGGCAAAACCGTGGACACCTCAACGGAGTCACTGAGCCATTTCAGTCCACCAGGTGGTAAAGGAATGTTTGGAAGAAATAGAGATGGGTGGATGGAGAACCAATAAGGAGTGTGAATTAGTGTGTGTGTGTGTGTGTGTGTGTGTGTGTGTATGTGTTTGTGTGTGTGTAATGTATGTACAAATTATGTTTCTGAGGAGGTTTTCAGTAATCCAGTTCATGATGAATTCTTGTTTGAAATCTTCTTGTTGTGGCAACTGAACTGAATTTTCTGTACTTGAAGATGTTTCACCCTCACGTGAAAGGCTCCTTCAGTTCTAATGGCCTGTGGGGAGTTTCAGAATATAAGTGCCAGGGTTGTGGGTGGGTCTAGGTTATGATAGCTTGTTATGTAAGTTTAGGAGTTGATTGGCCAAAACTAGGTCGAGGGGGGTTGTTTTGCTAATGGGGATGAATACAAATTGCACAAACTATGCTATTTAAAAACTGCACTGGTCTAAGTTAATCAATATCCAAACCAGTGAGATTTTTTTTCAGCTGCATACTTTGATTTTTTTTTTCTTTTTTTCACATGCAGTGTACAATGATGAAAAATGCAAAATATTTACATTTGTATTCAAGTTTGATTTTTGCCAGTCTCTGCAACTGCAGCTCCATCAAGATTTGTGGTGCGATTATAAAGAGGGAAAAAAGCAAGAAAGTGCATTTACTCAAATAAGCCATAATGTTTGATCATTTTGAATATTTTTTGCACCACATATACACCACTCACCGGTCTGACCATAGAAGACATTTCATAAATGTTGTTCAACTGTCAAAGCAACAGTGATGGTTTGCTGTATATTGCTATCTGGACCACTTATTTTGCATATCAAAAGTATGTTGCTCTTATTTCTTGTTTTTTTTTCATCTAAAATTGATTTCACATAGTTATAGATTTAGGCCTTCACCAGTAATATGTGGATTTCAATCAGGAGCTCCATAGGAACATTTGCAACATGTCTCCGATAACATTTTTGTTTGAAAACACTTGTGTCATGATGATGATTGAATAATACAATGCCAAAGTTAGATGGTGAAATCTTTACTCATGCTTTCCAAACCCAAGCATAGTTTAATGGTAGAACTAGGGTCATAACACAGTGGTTTGCAAGTACAACTTCCTGGTACTGCAAGACTGACCTTCTCATTTTTCATCGTTTCTGTAGCCTGTTCTCCAAACATTGAAATATTTCTCATCCTCTTAGCTTCTCAGATCACCGTTGCAATTTTATCATTCTCTGCCGTATTAATTTACTTTTCTATTGGAAAGGTGATCTCAAACAGTAATTGGTATAGAAATAAGCTCATAAGGGTCTCATTGGAAGACATTTATGACTGTTTGTAGGAGTACATCATGCCTGTGTAAAAAAGAACACATTAGCTGAGATGAATAAAAATCATATCACCTCAACATATTGCGTAGAATGTGATGAAACTGTGATGAATGTGATGTTATGACATTGTGACATACTGACCTGTCTGTGGAGGTTCTCAGTCATCCAGGCCATGGTGAATTATTGTCGAGAAGAGGGATACAACATCTTCGATTGAAGAAATTCAAGTCCAGTTGCCATGACAGGAAGAGTTCAACAAGAATTTTACTAACTTGTTTTATGTTCTGCGCCATTTGTGTAGTTGAAACAAACAAACAAACGTGTCCATGAATGAATTAATGAATAAATAAAGAAGCTTGATCCAGTGAAAATAAAAATCATGGGAAAATGGATTGTGTTAATCCAAAGTGAGATATCACTCATATCAACAGTTTTATTTGCATTCATTGTACCTTTATTTAACCAGGAAAAATGAAAATAAGAATAAAAATCCCATTTAGATCGAGAACCTCGTTTTCAAGGGAGTCCTGTCCAAGGTAGGTAGCAACAAATAGAAAACACATTTCCAAAGGGAAAATAAAATGGAACAATGGTATAATTTGATAAGCAGGTTGAGGGAAAAAAGCACATGCAGTGGAATTGGCCTCAAGTGCTCTCAATTTAGATTTAAAAATACTCAATGAAATAAACTCAGATAGTTTCCAGTCTTTCTGCAATGTATTCCATGTGGAAGGTGCAGAAGGGACAAAAGCTCTTTTACCCGGCTCAGTACCGGCATATGTAACAGAAAACACCTGATAAAACTATCAGGCTTTTTTAAAATAAAAAAAAAAAACAACAACAATTAAATAAAAGGAACACAATTAGTTTTATTAATTTTAAAATCATCAATGCTATATCCAAAGCTATATTCAAATGATCTGAGGAGACCAACAGCCTCCCCACCAGACTACCATGCGACTGATGCTCCCAGTTAGATGCTTTTCCAGGACTGAAATTTCCCTGCCAATTCATTAATGCAAATTCTCAGTACCGTCTCCATTTATTGCAATGCCTGAACAGTTTATCTGAACATAGGGTTAAAATATTGTTAACGGAATTCCATTATGAACAGGAAGATGCACCCCCACCCCAGGCCCCTAAAAAATAGCCCAACCAAAAAAGCTAGAACAAAAACGAACAAAAACCTGCCTGTCTGTCAAAATAGTAACATATTTTCAGCCAATCAACTTAACTCGTGTAACATATATGACAGCCAGGACACTCAGATAGAGATCAATTGATTATGGTCTGGGGAATCAAGTTCAGCTTACAGAATCCAGCAGAGTGATGAGTAGGACGAGGCATTCCAGTAAAACTGTTGCTCTGCTGTCAGTGGTGATGGATGAATAGGTGGATTCCTACTATTTCACTTCGGATCTAATTCCTCTAAATGGTGGAGGGGTGCTATTGGGAGACTTGCAGAGAGTATTCAGGAAATTCGAGGAACTTTAGAGGAATGGGTACTTTAGAGGAATATACATTTAAGGTCTATTCAGTGCTTCATTTGCATTTAATACCTGAAGAGAACCTTTCATGAAATTACAAGAACATACTTTATTCTACACGATCCGATCCGATCAGGTTCATTTCACAAGATTAAGATTACAAAGTGAATGGATATTTTGTTCTAAATTCTAAGGCTGCAGGAAACAACAGCATAAAAGTGATAAAAAAAAAAAAAACAACATTAATGCACTATAATAAAATCCACAAGTCCGTACCGAGAGATCACCTCAGTTGTTAAACCCTCCTGGTGACGTATGAAGCCATAAACAAGAAAGAACCAAAGTGTGTTTCCACTGGAACTCAACGATGCTTGCCCGAGCAAGACACAGGAATACACACAATGCAGTGCCATTTCACTGTTTTGCTTCCTGTTTCTTGGAAAAAGTCTAAAATATCTTCAGTTGGTCAGTCTCTTTAAAACTTGATACAGTTTATTTTTAATCTGCCCTCAAGAGGGAAACTCAGTAACACTGTAATATGACCGACTTGTATTGTATGTGAAGCAGGCCAATTCAAAATTCTAATTACTGGTAGTACAATGAACTCTGAAAAATGCTGTTGACACATTTCAAGACTTTTCTTGACATTCATGACAATGTGAGTGAAATGTATGCAGTGTTCATGATTTTATAGAATGGTATTCAAAAAAAAATAATACAAAAACAAGTTTCTGTGTTTGTGAGACACCACTTATGAAAATTTAGAAGAATTTAGAAAAACAGACTCTCATATTGAGATCTGTCTGAGCGTAACAGGCCAATAGCAAAAGAAACCAGGTGAAGAGAGAAATTAATAATTTGCAATTTGTTCTCAGCGAAAAGTTTTGCTAATTGTGTTTAAGTCACACTGGTATTAGATGAGGATAATAAACTTTTGAGCAGATCTGAGCTGACAGCTCTGGACTTTGATAGGGTGAGGTGGTACCATGCAGAGCATATTGTTTTTATTCTAGAAATGCATCAGGTATTCATCAAAGATGTTTTAGCTCAGATTGACCAACACAACTTTCAAGAGCAAAATAAATCAAATTGTGATAACAACAACCTTCCTTCAGCATTGTGTTGAGGCTGGTCATATTTTGACACTTAAATTACATTAAAATAACTCTGAAGTGCATGGTCTTTGTTAAACAGTCAAAATATGCTGGAGTTAAAAAGAAAAAAGAAGATTAAGCTGATGCCAAAGCTCTGAAGCAATGAAGAAAGGATTTTAGGTCACAGTAGGAACAAGATTCTGAGTCTTCATGTACACTCAAAAAATATAAGTTGATTGCTGCCCTAATACATTCTAGATTGCATCTATATTGTATCTCAAATACTATTGGTGCTTGGTCATGTGAGGTTAAAAAAAAAAGTGATTTTCTTTTGGTGGCTGTGAATCAAGCCAAATTTCTCTCTCCCCACCTTATGTCTGCTAGTAAACATTATTTGAACATCACTTGCTTTTCTTCTCCTGTTTATGTCTTTTTCTAACATTCCTCTGCCTCACCCATTTTAAATATTTTCAAAATCTCTCTTTATGTCAATGTCAGGGTCTATCGTCAGCCACCTGAGTGGCATAAAAGGCCATATTGTTTTCAGGAAACCAGTGATGCCTCAGCCATACCCAATATGCCGTGAGCCAATAACAGTGCTGAGCTAGAGCAGGCAGGGTAATCTGCTCTTGGGCCCAACGTGCGCAGACTTGTGAGCAGTGGTCTCGATTACTGTATTATGGGCACGGTTGGCTCTGGATCAGCCAGAGTCTTGTGTTACCCTGCTGGTGTATTGGTATTGTAATAGTTGGCTTTTGCCACTGATTTATCAGAAAATTACTTGTTTATTTGCTTGTATGGCAGCAGTGTAAGACACATGTTAATCATATTTCTGTGGTGATATTAGTTATTGGTTTGTGAAAACTCTTGGGCTTTTTTGCACCCTTGCCTCCATATTGCTAATACATGCTTTGGAATCAGTCTTGGAGAGGCCTTAATTTAGGCCAAAGTAATGATGATGAAAAGCGTCCCTCTTATTCTGTATGTCCAAAATTTTAAGAAACATGGTTAGTTCGAATTGTGGAATAGTTTAAAGGACAAATGGCCTATGGTAATGCTATTCTAAGCCTTAGTTTAGTTCAAACACTTATGGCGTGGATTGAAAGGGCCAGTGTTCTACTTACAACAACCGAGAAGGGAAATTAAAACATTGCAATCCCTCCCTACAAACACAGTATGAAAGACACTGGTACTGATTTTTTTGACAAAAATGTCCATGTGATCCTCCTGCCCCTGACTCTCCAGGTGGTGTTTTAGCAATATCTGTCTTCAATTAGAGAAAAGGATATACAATAAAATCTCATTGATCGTGTTTCTAGTCTTCATCACTTTGTTGCTCTTTGGCGTCTCCTGTTTTCCTCATAACGTCTGTGGGGATTTTGTTTTTTTTTGCAGTTGCCCTGGCAGCAAAAAAAAAAAATCTGCTTAGTCAGCTGGTCCTTGGAAAAAACAAGGTGATCATGGAAAGCATGAAACTGATTAAATAACTTTTTAAAAAGCTAATAATTATGATATTATAGAAAGGATTAACTGGAAGAAAACATGGGTCAAAAACACAAAGCTGCTTATCTATATGTTCTAGATACCCATATAAATAAAATGGGCTAATTCTAAAATAATAAACAAGTTCTTATTTTCAGGTCCTTACCACATCATATTCATGATAGGGATATTCCATTTCTGATATTAATCTGTTGTAAATTCTACAAAGGATCATGGATTCAAATTTGCTGGAGCGGACATGATTACCACATAAAAGACTTCTAAATTACGTTTAAATAATTACAAGCACAAAACAATCAGGAGCAAGAGACTAAATTACATGAGATGAAACTGTAGTGATTATTTCAGCAGCCAAAGATGATACTCATTATCCAACACCACAACAAGCATTTGAGACAGGAGAAATTACATCCAAAATACTAAACGTCTGAGAAATATTAGAAAGGCCTAGTTGTGCAGTAGGGACATTCAATTTGTTTAATATGGACAGTCTTTATTTTCTATTGAAGCAGACTATTCAGCACTGAATAAAAAAAAATTTAACAGCAGCAGGCCCATAAGCAACTAACTGTATACCTTTGGCTGATTGCGATGTGTTTCTGCTGTTGCTTTCATTGCAGCTCTGCGGTAGGTTAGATGTTCAGCTCTGAGCCCACAGTGAACACTCATCGCACCTGTCATGTGCTCGATGAAAAGTTATTTGGGCAGACAGCTGGAGGTGGCTTAAGTGACCCGGAATTCATTTGTGGGAGGATTCCAATGAACAAGACTGTGAGACTTTGATTCTCCAAAACATCTGAGGAGAGAAAAATGGTACCATCTGGGAAAAGACATCCCCCAAGCAGCTGCCTTCCAAGTGTAACGAGGGTCCTGAGAGATTGCTCCCAGGATGAACCTGAAGCTTATTCTTGACCACTGCAGTAAGCCCATGACAATATCTCCTCCATTTTCTGACTCACTAACTCCCCCCATTTAAATCCATTCAACTTCCACAATCTGAATAGTTTCTTCACCGTATTCTCCCAGTAATAGTAATTTTGTGGTTCAAAGCAGGAGTGAAGAACACTTAAGACTTTAAATCACCATAGTATTTATAGTATAAAATACAATATTTGTTGGTGGATGATTGTTGAGAATCCAGGCAGATATTGAAACCAAACAGAAGAACAAATGTCCCACACATCCTCTTAAATTTTACATGTACTGTGAATTAGGTATGCGGCATACACAGTCCTGTCAATGTAGCAGAGTAAATAGATTCTATAGTTGAATAATTTAAAGAGATTGTTGTAAGCCTACCAGACTGAAAATGGATTAAAAGGCCAATAAAATCCTACAGAATATGAGGTTGTATTCTAAATGAATCGCAAGTATCTATTTCCCAACCGTCCAGCAACCTACATTGAGATTACCACTGAACTCCAAACAAAACATGGGCATTGCACTTTTTGTGCTTCATCCATTTCAGAGTGAGACAGCATTAGTTTGCAGTATCTCATCATAGCTCTCTTCACCCTGTCAGAGTAAAGAGTAAGAGTGTTATTAGGGACATAATTGCACTTACGAACATGCATGCATTGTTTTTTTTAATTTTATTTGAATCATATATACTTAAGCTGACAACCTGTATTGGTGTCTGCATATTACAAGAATAATCCGCATATGCGCATATTATTTGAGGGGGTATAAATAATAAAATTACTTGTAATGGATACTGTAGCGGGAAAGAAAAATCAAAGTTCATAAAAAGGGTTGGATTCAATTGGAATGTTAAGGTTTGTAATGTTGCGCAGGGCACTGTTTGAGTTTATCTTTTACCTCAAGGTCTTTAGAGTGGGTGCACCAACAATGCTGGGTGGGAAAGTGAAGCTTTTTCTAATTCCTGACCATTGCTCAATATTATTATTGTATGATATTATTGCTCAACTAAAGACAAATAAAATCAGACAAACATCATATCATGAATTACAAACATGAGGTTGTCGGTGAAGTGTCCTTGGGCAAGACACTAAACCCCAATGGTATGGTTAGCACCTTGCATGGCTGCCATGCCGCAATCAGTGTGCGAGTGTGTGAATGCATGTGTGAATGGATGAATGTTAAATCCAGCGTAAAGTGCTTTGAAATCCTAAAGCACTATATTTGTGGCAACCATTTATTTCGTCCAATATTGAGCGCACCAAACTGGATTATGGATTTAGGGAAATAATAATGGACCTGAGAGTTTGTAAAAGGGCCAAAATATGCAAATCAACCATCTTATTTTGCACACTAATGCAGCTGTGTACAAAATATTCACCTCTGAAACCTAACATTTCCTCACATGTAGTCCACACAGGGGCAAACAATTTTGTCTGGCTCACCGTACCTGAAATTTTATTATAATTAAACCTTTTTTTTCTCCCAATTCCCTGAAATATTTGCTTTTTTCAAAGAATACAATATCATCTTTAACTATGCTTATGAGCAGTCAACGCAAGAACAGGTGGCCGTGGCACAGATCTTTTTTTTTTCACGGACAAACCACGATTCAAGAGTCAAGTACCAATGAAATGTTTGGGGTACGGACTGATTGCAACATCACGACTCCACAGCAACAGTGAAAGAATTCAAAGAGTTTACTTGGGCTTTGGCAGTTCATAGTCTCAGAATGCAGATGAAGCAGGAAAATCAGAGACAGGCAAGGTCGGTACCGGGAAGATGGGGGAGCAAACGTGGGGTTCCCTGAAGTCCAGCGGCAGAGTGCGAAGCCAGACAAGGGAGCGCAAAGTCCAGTGAGGAAGTGCGGGGCTGGACAAAATCAACTGACGAGGCGGAACCACTGGAAAAAGCACAGAGAACCAGGACAACCAAGACAAGTTCCATCCTGCCATTATAATTAGCGATTGGCAATGTTTCGAAAACCCCAGAGGACGGCACATAAGATGCTGATGTTGTTTGGCTCAACCCAAATTTGTGAGCAGACATTCAGCGCCATGAATACCAACAAAACCAGTAAAAGATCCAGGTTATTTGACCAACACCTTTGAATCCATTCTGAGAATTACCACAACACAACTCCTGACTTTGATGCTCTGGCAAAAAATGAAGATCAACAACACTTTTCCCACTGATACCGAATGTGACTTTCTCTCCTGTGTTATGAAATCAATGCATTTGGAAAAAAAAACTTCTACAATGAGCCTTTCCATATTCATAATTTGCTAAAAGGCCAAATCATTTCATATAATGGCTTTTACAATTACTTCTATTCTATCCATGTCATCCATATTAGCTCACACAAACACTCCATCCATCTGTTCCTGGCCCGGCCCCTCTGTCAAATTTTAGAAACCATTGTGGCCCCTGAGTCTAAAAGTTTGCCCACCCCTTATCTAGTCCCTGCAGCACAATTCCCAAGCATCGATCTTCAGTGTCCCTTTCGACAGCGATTGCAAATTTTGGGCATTCCACCACTGTAATGCTTTATCTGGCAGTAGAGGGAGCCACTGTACAACTGCTTACCTGCAAAATCTAAAGACCATGTTTTCCGTCAATGTCCGACTGCAAACGATAAAAGATTGAGTGACAGAGAAGAACAGGTATAACGCCTCTGCTACATCTTGTTATTCACATCAGAAACAAAAACAAGTGCTCTATTGCCTCTCCATCTTAATATCAAGCTGCTGCTGACCCAGTTTCTGGCACCCATTTGAGATGGTATGAGATGTACTTTAATGATCCCATGATTGGGAAATTGTTTAGGTTTTTATGTCTATCATCTTTAAATGAGGAAGGAAAGGATGGGAAGGAGATGTAAGTCAGTAGGAAAATGACGTTTCAGAACAAGAAAGGGAAGCTCTCTTCTATGCAGAGACCTGAGGAGGGATTTAAGAGACAACAGCTTCAACTGTGTGTTTTAAAATGATCTAGGATCAGTTCAGAAACATAATTGCCCCCTCACAATTGTTCTTCATAAATAGAGGGATACCGTGAACAGAGGGAAAAGGAATTATTCACAAGGTCCATTGCATTTAGTGGGTCTCAAATATATGAGTCCACATTCACCTTTAAAAAGAAAAGGCAAATGACAAAGACATCTGATTTTTGCGTTTCCATATGCCCTTCCATTCATGAGGGTCATCTAAGAGCAGATGCCTAATTTTGTTTCTTATTCAAAGTCAGGTCAGTCATTATAGCATGTCATTCCATGACAATCATATTTTGATGTGATTTCAAGAACATTGTGTTTTAGTTTGTATCTAAACCCATACTACTTCTGGCTAAAAAGCGTGTTTAATTCATACATCTCAGCCTGGGGGCAAACACTAAGACCCTGTAGCAAGAGGTACCTGCAGTCATTTAGGGCCGAATTGGTAAAATTTACATCTTTCCAACAGTTCTCTCCAGATTCCTCCCTCAAACCAAATGACTCACAGATGAATATGTGGGAGTGAATGTTTTTTCTGTCTATATGTCAACATCTTGATTGACAGTTGATCTGTTGAGTGGAAACCCTTCTGATTGCCTTGCTAGCATTGATTCCATGTCTCTGAGGCCTGAGGCCCCTACTTACTCATCCAACCCTCTCCAAGTATAATTCTACCTGTATGAAATATGCATCCTGTAAGGAGTATGAACACATTGTGAATGTTTGGATGGACTGAATGTATGCTCCATCGAGGGATCACGGAGATCACTTCACTTTGTCAACTTTCTTTCCTACATCAGGGGCTGAAAAGTAGGGCCCTTCACTACATTTTCCACATCTGCACTGGTGCACTATAAACATCTGCTTATTTTATCCTCCGTATATAAATAAGGAGGTTGAGTATTACCAACCTTGTCACGTTGCACCTGAAAATATGGAAGGTTCACTGGCCACATTATAAATAGCATGACTAGAAAACGAAGCAAAGCAAATATAATAGGTCTGTTTTGAGAGAGGATCAAGGTCTGCATTGACAGAGCACACCACAAAGTATCCTGCCATTCTCACACTCCATAATGTTGTTTTTGTTTCATAATGTAATTTTGCATCAAATGTCACATCTGGTAAATTTCAGAGTTGGTTTTCACAATACAGACTTTACTTGCATCAGTATTTCATAGTGATCTCATAATGTGCAATAATTTGAGAATATTAAGTATGACCCCCAAAGATGTTGCTTACTATGAAAATATTCAGCTTTAAGAAAACTACAATGCGTTTTGGCATCAGTCTCTAACATTAAACATACAGCACTAATCCACTTTATTTTAATTAATAAAATGACCAATGTGAATGTGTGATGAACCCACAGTATTTTTAACTACGCTATCAGCTATATGAGCATCTTAGCATCTTTTGAATTAATGATTTTGGCTACACGGCCCTGCAGGAACACTGTTTTCTCTACTGGGTTACTCTCATTACTCATTTCCCAATGCAGCCGTTTTCAGCATAAAATGCTCTAAAAATTCACTCTATGCTTCCTTCCAGGCACCAAATGGCTGACAAAGTTAATAATGACCTGGTAAACATTGCAGAGTATTCAGCACCGAAAGAGACGTATTATCCCGAGGAGTTTTTTAGCAGCATATTAGAGTAAAAAGGAAGAGTAAATATTAGAATGACATTCATCAAGTGAGCTGAAATGGGTCTTAAAATGAGTAATGGCATTGCATCTGCTGGATGTGTCAGCAGGGGTTTGTTATTTTCGCCATGTCAGACTTGTATATGATACAGATGTCACTGTAACTGAGATAAGAGTTCCGCTGATGCAATGTGAATCTCACAAAATGCTGTAAGAAATGTTTTTATGAAAAAAATATTATTCAGAGAGCTGAATGCAAGTTCAGATTTATGCCTTTTCTCAATCTTGCAAACCTAATATCTTTGCCCTCATATAAGGTATAAGGTCACTAGTTTAGTTCGGTTATTTGCAGAACGTGGATTGTCAGCACACACAAGTTAAAATGTATGTGCACAATAAAGCTGGAGAACATTTTGACTTTGTTGTTGAATAAAATGAGGGCAGGGGTGGGCAAACTTTTAGACTCAGGGGCCGCAATGGTTTCTTAAATTTGACAGAGGGGCCCAGCCAGGAACAGATGGGTGGAGTATTTGTGTGAGCTAATATGAATGGCATAGATAGAATAGAAGAAATTGTAAAAGTCATTCCATGAAATGATTTGGCCTTTTAGCAAATTATGAATATGCAAGGCTCATTGTACAAGTTTTTTTTTTCCAAATGCATTGATTTCATAACACAGGAGAGAAAGTCACATTTAGTGTCAGTGGGAAAAGCGTTGTTGATCTTCATTTTTTGCCAGTGCATCAAAGTCAGGAGTTGTGTTGTGGCAATTCTCAGAATGGATTCAAAGGTGTTGGTCAGATAACTTGGATCTATGACTGGCTTTGTTGGTGTTCATGGCGCTGAATGTCTGCTCACATATTTTGGTTGAGCCAAACAACATCAGCATCTTATGTGCTGTCCCCTGGGGTTTTAGAAACATTGCAAATCACTAATTATAATGGCAGCATGAAACTTGTCTTGGTTGTCCTGGTTCTCTGTGCTTTTTCCGGTGTTTCCACCTCATCAGTTGATTTTGTCCAGCCCCGCACTCCATCACGGGTTTGCACTCCCTCGCCGGGCGTCGGGAGTCCCACACTCCCCCGCTGGTCTTCAGGAGCTCCACACTCCCTCACCAGACTTTGTGCTCTCTCACCACAATTTGGGAGCCCCGCGCTCCTTTGTCGGGCTTCGCACTTTCCCACCAGACTTCAGGGACCCTGCGTTTGCAACACTCGTTCTTGCGTTGACTGTTCACAAGCATAGTTAAAGATGACATTTTATTCTTTGCAAAACACAGATATTTTAGGGAAAAAGTAAAATAAGTGAGGTTAATTACAATAAAATTTCAGGTTCAGCGGTTCAGATTAAAATGCCCGTATATGGCCCGCGGGCCGTAGTTTGCCATGAACTCGGGCCTTTGGTTGGCGTTTGCGTGATCTCCCTCATGCCTGCATGGTATTTCTCTGGATTCTCTCATTTCCTTCCACAATCCAAAACTATAAAGTATGCAAAATGAGGAGTCTAAATTGCCAGGATGTGTGAAAAAGAGAAAGAATGGCTCGATATTTTTATATCTTGCCCTAATTGACTGCCAAGTCCACTTGATGTTTTAAGTCCCAAAACAGCTATGGGGCCACATTTGGATGCAAAACTCTGCACTAACAGACAACAAAATACATCTAAATCAATGTGTGATTGTTGAAACTACAGTGAAGAAAAATGGTATACCTACTAAAATAAAATAAAATAAATAATAAATAAAAACAAAAACATTCTACAGGGTGCAGACTTTCTCTTAACAGGACCAAAGTAAACAGCCAGTCTCTAATTCGAGTGGAAATGGAAGCCGTCACAGTTTGAATCCCTTGCATGGTTTTGTGGCAATTATCTGCTTATTATTCCCCGAGAGATGCACACCAATTTCACAGCAGTGTTTTTCAAAGAGCTGAGCAATTCAGGCAAAAAATTATTTATTTAATGACAATGCTTGTCTGTCTGCTGATGCCAAAGTAGCCCAATGCTATCATCTGAAGCTGCAATTTTCTATTGACCCCTCTCCTCCATTGTTTCACAGATATTGATCCTGAATTTGGTCATTGATTCATCTGATTATCTAAGAAACTATAATTTCTATAACTCCCTCTATTTAAATTTATTTTCAATCTAAAGCAAAACCAAAACCCTGAGTAAACATCACGCTCATGTTTGTGTGTGTATGCGATTATGTTTTTTCCATGCAACTGATTCTGTACAGTCATTTACCATGTTGCTATTCCAACTGCAGGCACAGATCAGCAACTGCAAGCTAACTATCATATTCTGCAACAAACATGCGTGCCTGTCAGCCCATCGTCTCAAGTTTATCACTACTGTCAAGACTCTCACTTGTTTAATCATAACTGTCTCCCCATCCGCAGTAATTGTTTTCACCCAGGAGGGGGTTTCAGAGGTTCAGGAAATTGTTTTTTCTACGCTGCATTAGTTCTCTTTCCATTTATTTGTCTCTCCATTTCTGTTTCTTTCCCTCTCAATTTTGATATGGTCCTCAATCCACTTTGCTGTGCATCCCTGCTGTCACTTTCTCTTCCACTTTTCGCTCCGTCCTGTGTCTGTCCTCTCATTTTCTTCTGCTGTCTAATCAGATGCTTTGGTTTCACAAACAGCTTGTCTTCCCCTCGATGCTAATGAAAAGCATTTCTCCGATACATTTCTCTTCTCAGAGGCAATAACTTCTATTAACAGGAGAACAACCTGGCATCATCTGTGTTACATAAATTGAGATGATTACCTGCAGCTGAGATTCAGGGAATAAGTTGTATCTTAATCTAATAAGCCTTCAGATTTAACATTTCAGGATACATAACTCCAAACAGAACCATGATTTCAATAAATCCGAGATGTCTTGAGGAAACCAAATCATGAAGCCACATATGTGAATGGGAAGTGTCACTGTGAAAGATTATCATGCCATCAAATAAACCGAGGGGCTTTAAATTCAGTTTTGCATGGAAAGGGCTGCGCTGACATTGAATGACCGATGTCAAATGCACAGAGCAGCAAACCTCACTCAAGTGGAACAAGCATTTAAAGTAAAAAAAAAAAAAAACCCTGTCTGTGTGAATGTACCAATCAATGCGAATTAATCAGTTTGTCAATACAGATCAATGGTAAAATGGTCCATGAATGTAATTTCCTTATCATTCAAAACAAAAGAGTAATAATTAAAGAGGATATACATACAATACACATACTTGTAAAATGTACGGTACCTGTTCAACAGACACAGTTTCAATACTCCAATCAGTCTTCAAATCACAGATAAATGACTATAAGCATTTATAAATGTACATAAAAGCACCCTATAATTAACCCACTGAATAGATAAATAAATAAAACTCCAGAACCTGTTGTAACTGCTCGCTCTGGTGCAGGAAGAGTAACATGATTTTTGCAAGGAACTGACATGGCATAAGGCATCTATTTTAAGTAAGCATGATGCAATGTCCCTCTGAAAAAAAAGTGAATTCCAGGGAGATGGTTGACTTACATTGCTCAACTGCTAATCCTGCTTTGCAATATAAGATCCAAGTGTCATAGCTACAGTACAACGCCAAATGAAAACATAAAAGAGAGGTTGAAAATGATGGATGGAATGACATCAATCTAAAATTAGCTCTGATGGTGTCAAAGCTTGCCCTCCAAACTACTCTTTTTTGTATAAACACTTCTGACTTCTATTATCTTCCATTTTTTTTATCATCTGTATTGTCAAACAGGAAGTATGCGTTTGAATCATTACTCAGTAGCACCATAAATTATATTATACTCGTCTCTTGTCGAGCGACCAATAATCACACAAGATAAAACGGAGTGACAATGTTTGATTGCTGTTCCTGTGATTCAGTACCGGACTAGTCATTGCTCTTTTCTGGATTTCGATCAGTTGAACATCGTGAGTAGTTTGACTTTTGTCAAAAGGTTTTTGTTCTAAATTATATGTATAACCTGCAGGTCTGGTGAACTCCATCAACTTTCAATTTATTAGAGGGTCTCAAGGAACCGTGAATACTGGACATCTTCAGCATATCAGTGATTTGTGTACCTCTGATATTAGAGTTAGCTCTATATATAATCCAATTTAAAGTTATCGCCAACGATCCCTTGACAAGCGCACTCATTGCCGGTTTTCTTGAATGTGATTCTATGATGATAATTATGAAATATATATATTGAAGAGTCTCTCAATATGACAGGAGGACAATGAAAAAGTATTAAAGCTACTAGAGCATGCAAGATTTTTTAATCTAAGACAGATTTAATTTTATGTCTATTCACTGACTTGTAGATTTTTGGGCATCTACTTATCCTCAATATTAGTTGAAAACAAAACAGGTACCCCATTTATTGGAGTTTAAATGCAACTGCCCTCTCTTTGCAAATAATCTTTTCAGTTGACACCCATGCACATCTGACTAGGGCACCCAGAAAGCGGAAAAAGTTTTTACTAAACTGTTTCATTTTGCGGGAGATTAACATGTCCTCATATTCTGCAGTCAGGCAATAAACTGTAGCCAAACATGCCACAACCCTTGGAGCATGATTTAAGATTAGCATTCCTCAGATGATCGACATATGCCATGATTTATTGACTGTACGACTCAAACTACCAGAGAAAACATAAACTGTTACAAAATTGCAGCCTGCACTGGATCTGAACTTTATTGGAGAGTAAATACCAATAAGGAGAGCAGTGTTAGTTTCATAATTAAGAGATAAGAAAATACTTTATTGATTCCCATAGGGGAAAATTCATGTGTAAAGTCTACATCTTAATTAGGCATTAGTGAATTATGTCAACTTCAAACAGTGTGTCGTTTTTTGTTTGTTTTTTTGCTACTCAATCATTTTTTCATATTGCCCTTAACAAACATTTATCACAAGAGACAGTTTGAACAAAATATTTTATTTGCTTGGTGATTTGAGCGCTTTTGAACCTTTTAACTGTCTGGCAAAGTACTAAAGCCAGACTAGCCTTCCTCTGCCTTCCACCCACGCTCTGCGATGTTGCCTGTACTTGATGTTGTTTACTTTATGTAATTTCAAATTAATTGATACATTCCCTGAATGAGTGAAAATATGGCTTAGGAACACTTTCTGATGCCCAATTAAAAGGGAAGTGAAGGACAGAAAAAAAAAATCCAAATTATTACATGATTAGGAATCTTATATTTCTTCCCTGCGGTGCACAGTAAAAGGTTTTTAAAGGAGCTTCACGGACTAAATACCACGGTATGAAAATGCTGAAGTGGAGGTGCAGGAATTTAAATCAAACAAAAGTGCTGCAAACTGAATTTTGGGCTTGGGGGGTATTTTAAATCTTACAATGAGGTCATTCCCGCAGCCAGAGGCAAATTTATACTCTGGAGCTCAGTTTTAATAAAGTATGTATGACATTAGAGTGTGGGTATTTTGTTCATCTTGTATTTACACACACACACAAACACACACACACACACACACACACACACACACACACACACACACACACACACACACACCCACACACACACACACACACGCACACGCACAACCAAGTGTTTGAAATATATTAAGCATCAAGCCTGCCTCAATACTTTCTGGTCTTCCCA
>CAAKHD010003652.1:76705-112999 GCA_901007705.1 Fistularia tabacaria
TGTGTATAAACACACACACACACACACACACACACACACACACACACACGCACACACACACACACACACACACACACACACATGCGCACGCACAAACACAGTAGATTTCTTCGTATTCTCCTCGTCATTTCTATTAACCATATATTACCCAACTAAAGGGATTACTAATGCTGATTGACCTTTTTTCCCTGTCACTGATTATCTTTAAGGTTCTTGCGGAAATAGAACTCTTGTCAGGAGTGAGGATGTGCATTCATATGCGTTTTTTTAATGATGTCTATTCTTTCACCAGAAAAGGGAATCTATGATTGTTAAATGAATAAACATCCGGGGCTGCTTTTTGGTGATCATGCAGATGTGCCAGAAGAATTTTCCAATCCATAATCGATGCGGAAAGGCATCATCTGAAAGCATGCAGTCAAAATCACCCTTTGCCAAGTGTAAAACGCCCTACCCGTGGGTAACTGCTGTTTTATCCTTCAAGCTTTTGCACCCACCATGTGAGACGATCACGCTGTCAGCTCAGTTGGATAGGAAACTTTCCGTAATAGCAGCACAGATATATCAGAGGCGTTGCAAGATAGGACTACAGGGTGTGAACTAATACGCTCACACTGCAACCGGTTGGCGGGTATCATGCAAAAGACGACGAAAGCTCAGCATTGTTCATGTTATGAGAATTTATGAATTTATATTTAAGAAAATAAGATCCCTCCTTCTTGCTTTTGAACACATTAAGTCGTCTACACTACAGTATTCATCCATTTACCAATATCATTCCCCTCTTTAGTGTTTGGCTAAACCATTTGGTTTACTCCTGCCTGTTCTAAAGCAGGCTTTGGAAAACTGAACTGGCTGCTGGGAAGTAATTTGAAGTACCATTTATTTCCCTGTATGATACCTACACGTATGAGGGTGGTACAGAGGCGCAGTGGTTAGCCTACCTTTCGCCCAATTACAGCTGGGGTACGCTCAAGCAGCCCCGCAACAGAGAGCGCAGGATAAACGGTATAGATGATGAATGAATGAATGAATGATACAAATGACCAATCAGAGACATTTTAGAGAACAGTCATGCATTACTTTACCAAGTAACTGTATTTACACTACTAAACATGACTGCAGATGAATAAATTTGCGTAATCAATGATCTTACATGATATTGATATATATATCTTTATATAAAATACTGAAGGCATTTTCAGAAATGGTATCAAGATGACTGTAAAGCTGAGATAGTTGGTTGTACAAAGACAGACACCGACAGTTTCAGTAATTTGCAAGCTTGCAACATGTTTACTACGCCGGGGAATTGAAGTGACTCCATTCAAGAAACAGCTGGACAGCTATTATGGCTTCTAATTAGTGTCTTGGCAAGAAGGCAGAGAAAAAAATTATCTCTGGAAAAAGACTTACTGTTAAAGTGATATAATCATATGAACCAACAATGAGACATAGGGTATCGAAAAATAACATAGTAGATTTGTCCCTCAATCAAACAAACAGGCAAATTTACAGCAAGGTGAAGTTCTGCAGCTATTAATTCATTTATTTTAAATTTTTAATACCAGTCTCCCACTGTGGACAATATAAAAACTATTAAAAACTACCCACTCTCTTTACTTGTGCTTAGGTGTACAATATGTACTAGCATGTCAACATGACTTAAATAGGCATACTGTTTTATTCTTGCAATTTGAAGTAACCATACCCATATAGGTCTTAGTAAGTAACTGCATTCCCATCATTAGGCAATTTTCATCTGTAAATAAACAATTTCTATCATAAGAATGAAAAAAAAACAGCATTTCATTTATGTTTCTATGTATGA
This sequence comes from Fistularia tabacaria, assembly GCA_901007705.1. NCBI lineage: Eukaryota > Metazoa > Chordata > Actinopteri > Syngnathiformes > Fistulariidae > Fistularia > Fistularia tabacaria. Next base: position 78,537 of record CAAKHD010003652.1, read on the forward strand.
AATGTGCTTTATAAATGTCAGGGGGAGTTGGCGTGTACAGCTGCTTTATATGATGCTGTATTAAGTCAAGCTACTACGTTACGCTTTGCTTTTATTACACAATATATCTTATTTTGTATTCCTTAATAATGCAGTACAGTAGTTTGACAGAATGAATGTGGAACAGAGTCCCACAGACTCAGAGTTCTCTGATTTTTCACATGATGGACACTGAGGGACACAAACTGTTTCCCCTATACTTTTTTGCTTCTCCGTCAAGGCATGATGGAAATCAGAAGAACGATTTATGGTGTCAACACGATGTCTCAGCTGTGTTATTCACTGGGTGTTGGGTTCTCTCGGGTTTGTTAAATAGCACGTCTCTCATTGAATATATGTAGTTTTTTCCACGTGAAAAGGAACCAACCCTTGCATAAGGTGCTTGTGATTCCCAATGGTATTTGAACACTTCATCAATGGGATTCATCATGGGAAAAGGTTCCTGAATTAAAATTCTTCACATCATCTAAATCCTGCAGATATATCACATTATAAGTAAGGGGTTGGTTTGGACAGAAATTCTTTCATCTGAGAGAGATTCTGAATGTGATCATGTATATTTATCTCCCGTCAACGTACCAACTACAGTTAATAATTAATGTACTATGAACTGCATAGCTGGGATAGAAAAGGCACAATTCAGAATCACTCTCTAAAAGCCTGCTCTCATCTTTTAAAAACTGCCAGGAAATTAAAACTGAGTTGTTTCATAATGCAAACAGAGGATGTATGAACACAGGGTCACTACAGATGGCAGAGGCACTGGCGCAGATTTTTAAATCATTGAACATTGTCTGTTGTAAGCTTTCCCATTTTCTCCAGGCAAAAAAATGGAAACATTCAAACTTCAATATATTTTCAGTTAAAGCAAGAACTTTCAGAATTTGCCATATGACATCGAACTATGTCTATACAATGAATTTTGGATACAAGAAAATTACATTGTACAGGCAGTTGGAACAGAGCGACTATGCGGCAGGAGGATCTGACTGCAACTTTTTGAAGGCCGACATCAAAAAGCATGCAGCACGAAGGACCCTGGTTTGATTCCGACAAGGGGACCTTTGCATGTTCTCCCCGTGTCTGTGTGGGTTTCCTCTGATTTCCTCCCAAAAGTTCAAAAACATGCAGCAGGTTAATTGGAAAAATTGCCTTGAGTGAGTGAATGTCTGTCTGCATATGTGGCCCTGTGATTGACTGGCGACCAGTCCAGGGTGTACCCTGCCTCCCACCCAATGACGGATGGGATAGGCTCCAGCTTCCCCCGCCACCCTGAGTGCAGGATAAGCGGCAGATGATGGATGGATGAAGGAAATTTCCCCATTGTGGGAGTATTAAGGCACATTCTATTCTATTCTACTTCCCCAAACATTACAACAAACAGACTTTTGAGAATATCTCCATACTGAAAAAGTGCATTGAAAGGCATCGTCTTTTGGGAGGTGAGTAACAGTGGAAGACTATTACAAGTGCCAAACAAAAATAAAAATGATTTGCATCTTGCAAAATGGTGATCCATTTTCCAGTTTTGAATTCATCATGAGTAAAATGTTATTCTTAGCTTTTCTTATGTGCCTGTACCACAAAAAAAACAGTTAAATTGCATAGAAATTACTTGGTGTTATTGCAGCTTATTAAAGCAAAGGATGCATGCCTTTTAGTTGAATCCACTGCTGCACTGCTCCAATTTCTCTGACTGCTCATGTTTCTGATGATTATTATATGTGAACAAACAGGTTGAGGGAGAAAATGGAGGCTGAGGATTTGAGATATTAATGCACAGTATGTCCTGACCTGCAGTCTCTCCCCCTTGGTGTTGATCCCTCTCGATTTTTTTTCCCATCTTCATAATTTTCCTGTATTGTTGAGCCATAAACTGCCATACCATAGACAGAAGAAATCATGAACAAGGTACAGTTCATCGTACTTTTGTAATTTCTTTCCAAAGGACAGAATACTGGTCATTCATTAGCAAGTCTGTACAGGTCATTCAGCATGGTATGCTTTTAGCTTTAAACACCTCTGTGATATTTGGTATTTTACTTGAGTGATTCACCTTCAACACATGTAAAACCGAGTGCATCCTTTTTCCTTGATTTTGTTTTCAAATATTAACTATGTTATTGAATATTCTTAAACAATAATTAAAGATGCACCCATGCATACACTATTAAAATCCTTTGCCTAATCTCTGACCCATCCATCCATCTGCTCTGTCCGTCTTAACTAATGTCACACAAATTATGATGCAAGGTGAGGGAACCATGTGTTCGTACATCTGAAAGCGTGTGTTCTGCCACTAAATCTGATATTGCGCTTTTGAACAAACTCTGCTTCTGTTCCTTCCAACTCAGAGGAGCCCATGAAATCCTTCAGTCTCCAACCATCCTGCTGAGATGAGACAACCATCACCATAAATTATTAGAAAGACAACTTTAAGACAAAGCCTTGCAAAAAAGTTTGAAAACACTTTCTTTTACTCCCACAGAAATGACAAATTTATTTTTATTATTTTTTGTACTTTATTAATCCCTCGTGGGGACATTCCTTCTCTGCATTTAACCCATCATATATGAATCAAGAGCATCTGGCTGCCATCTGCCAGTGCCAGGGGAGCAGCTAGGGGTCCAGTGTCTTGCTCAACAACACTTCAACACACTAGGAGGAGCTGGGAATCGAACCAGAAATGTTTGGTTCCAAATAGCTCTGCATCTGAAATGTTCTTGGTAGGCTACAGATCTGTGTGAAGGACATGCGTCACACCTGCGACATGTGAGATAACAGTTCCAGACATTACAGTTTGGGGAAAAGAACATGTTATAAATGTTCAAATATCTTTTTTTAAACTTTTAAATTTTGGAGTTCCAAGAGAAACTGTTCAGTTCAACTATGATCGAGAAAGGGCAAACTCAGAACACCAAAATTTGACAACTCACACCAAAACAGTGTAGAATAATAGTTTTACAGGCTCATGAAAGATGAGTAGAAAGGGAATTTACAGCAGTAGCCAATCCAGTAATTCTTGGCATGGGATTTTGGCCCTCCACTCATTAGACCTTACGATATTAATTTTACAACCTATGAAACATTGTTCTTTTTCAATGCAGATCTCTCTCTATGGGAAAGTATCACATTCCATCTGACAACAATGATACCCTAATAAAAACTCGTCACAAACAACAGATTATGAACCTATGACTGTTATTCCAAACTTTTCACCAACTGCTGAACTTGGCCAGACCATCTGCTCATCGAGGTATGATGATGGGTTGGAAAGGATATAAATAAGAACTAAAAGTGATTAAATTGATCTTTGGCACACACACAGCAAGCTATTATTGAAATGATGCCCTGATATGCATGATCAGTCTTGCACAAGCCCATAACTTTTAAAGATATGTTCTCTTTTGCAGAGCATGTACACATGCCATCTTTTGGCAGGACACGGTAAACAATTGGTCGATGTGGCGAGAAAAGGCAAACCGCTGCTAACTTCAGTGAGTAGAACTCGTTAAGCATGATGCATAAGATGCTGAAGACTGTCAAGGATTGGACAGAATGGCAAACATAACTAAGAACTATTACTCCAGAGATTGGTTCACAGTTTTATGGCTTCTAGCTGATGGAGAGGGGTTTAAAAAATGAAATAGTACAGCTGCTTGTCAAAAGAAAAAGATGAAAATCAGGAAGACAAGCAGTATTGGCATGAACAGAAATCAAATGTTTTGCATCGGACAAAAACAAGGTGCAATGACAGAGATTATACGCTTCATAAATCACACACACACACGCACGCACCCACACACACACATATGTATAGTGTGGATATTTTGCAGTGTAGCATTGGTTGCGTGGGTGTTGCAACTACATACATCAGCAGATTGGTTTTGGTTATGGTTTCTGGAGAAAGTCATCCATAATTAATTTCCCCATGATAAAGTCCTATCCTAACCTATCCTATCCTATCCTATCCTATCCTATCCTATCCTATCCTATCCTATCCTATCCTGGTTCACGTACTCCAGTAGAGATTCATCTGGTACTTTGTCTCCTTGGCAGGTAGGTAGTTGGAGATCAATGGATATCACAATATATCAATAGAACGAGCAGCAGTTTTAGCTACTAAGCTGTTATCTAAAGACTCAACTTTTGGACATAGGGAGGCTTGCCCCTTCCAAATTAATTTGAGCCCAAGATGACACTTATTCCTGGCAGCTTCTTATGCTTTTAATCAGAGGTCCCTCCATATTTTATGAGACTTATCTTGGTGAGATGATTAATGGCACCATCCATGTAAACACAATTAACAGAAATAACCAGCCACAAATGTCATGACAACATAAGATTTTGGAGAAAAAAAAAAAAAAACAGAGAAAAGACACTGTCATTGTTACAGCACTATGATCATTGCGGTAAATATCTCTGAATGAACCACCCAACACACTTCCAAGGCAGCCGTTAAATTCAACCAACAACCAGCTTGGATTTACTGTTGCCATCAAACAATTCACCCAGTCCACTTAGAACTAATCACTTTCTTGTCCTCCATTAGGAATGTGATTGGAACTACAGCTCTTTGATTTTTATTATCTACATAGGCAAAGGTGTAACAACATCTGCATTGTGATCATCTATAATTTTAATTGGAGGATCCGAGAAAACCAATTTTGAGTCTGAAGTGTATTGAATGACAGCTGCAGGAGGTGATTGGTGGTGGGAGGTAATCAATGACCTTCGCTAGATGACTAAGCATCACATTTATAACATTCTCCAATTCAGCCATTCCCTGCCTGCTCTCCTCCTTCCAAACCTAAGTCTGATGCGGTACTTATGCTGTTTTCTTCTGTCACTACTTCCACTCATTGAAACTCAAATATAAACACAGACTGGGTAGAAATACATGTGGTAAATAAAAGACAGTTTTTTTCATTTTTTTATGACTCTTAGAAATGTTTCTTCCCTCTCACCATGACTCTTCTTAGCCTGCTCACTACCTTGCCATTTTGTCTTTTTCACTGTGCGATCTGATTGAGTGGCAAAGAAAATGTTTCCATGACAGCATATAACATGCCGAGCAAAACATAATGCAATTAGAAGTAGGCCGTGCTTTAAATTTCCATTCACTTCCGGCCGGAAATGCAAAGTCCATCTCCGTGCAAAGGCAAATTTTGCCAACATGTATTGTTTGCTGCAAATCCAATGCACCTGATTCACTGCAAATCTGAACCGACAATGACGTAGAATCCATCAACAGTTTCAGTCTTGATATGTGAAACTTTTTTCTTTTTTCTTTTCCAACAATGAGTCATGAGATTTGTTGCTGGATTTCCTCATATCAGAGTATTTGTTTGCCGGGTTGAAGTTCCATCAAAAAGAAGTTGCACTTGAACTAATATTAGACTCGGCTCTTTCTTAACCAGGTGGCTCCTATGGGATGTGGTGTAGGTAAGCAGGGAGTGTCATCCATTGCATCTGGTGGGTAAGTTCCTAAAGCTGCATGAGACTTAAAGTCTCGATCATGGAGGGGGGGTTATTGTTTCCATCTGGGGAAATCACACACCTGAAGTGAGGAAGAATGACAGGTGGAAATTACTTAAATACAGGAATCAAACTCGAAAACTGAATTGTATAGTACTGCATAATGACGGATGCCCCATCATTTGTTTTGAATGTTTGTGTCTGTGGATCACAGCAAGTTGAACATATTATATTGTGCCACACAGCAAGACAGTTTAATTTCCCTCTTGACTGGGAGACTGTTATATAATTTTGACAAAGGAAGAGGCAGAGGACTCGGAGACCATTCAGATATACAATGGCTCACTGAAGAGTCATTTCCTGAGACAAGTGGCAAGTCTGTTCACACTAATGGGAGAAGAGAACATGAGCACAGATTATGACTGATTCTTTTGCCCTATAGTCACCAAGGTAAGTATTGGATCCATTCCTCACAAGCTACATATCTTTCGAACATTCTGATCTACAATGTTGTTGTTTTTTTCAGACAAACAAAGCAAGACAGAATTATCATGTTTCTGATGCAGCAAAACATCTTTGCAACATTTGTCTTTTTCTGTCAGTGCTGAGCCATTTGTCTGATCTCATTGCAGCACTTATCTGTTCATACCATGGATGGACGGAAATTTAAAACAGAGTCTCTGTATGAATTAGATGCTCATTTAACACAAAGCAGAGGAGGAGATGCCATGGAAGCAAAATGACAATGTCATACTTTGAATTAATCTATTGTCAGGCCTTATGTTGAGATTACATCAGGCAAGCTCAATGTCACAATTTTAAATATATTAGCCTACATTAAAAGTCAAAAATGAATGTTCCATGAAAGGATGTATGCAATATTGCAGAATGGGGCCTGCAGTCTGTGTTTGGAAACATTTACTGCAGTACGAACCACAAAATAAACAATCATTTTCTAATTTTTCTTCCAACCTTTGAGCCATAAATGCAAGGCATAATGCTGATTATTGAAATTAAGTTGTGCTGACTAGGTTTTACATCCCCTATTCATATCACAAGCGCTGTGTCTATCGTGTATCTTGTATCAAGGATTTTACAATAGCGTCAGCTGGAAGAGTCCTCCACATAACATTTTTGAAGACAAAGGCATAACTTAAATTCTGACTTATCTATCTATTCATTAATAATTTAAGTAGAACTTACTTACTTACCAGGGATACTCTCCCTCAATGCTGGAGTGAATGCTATCTATGTTCATATGCACTGGTTGCTGAACATCTCCAACAAACCATTAAACAAAATAAAAAAAAAAAAAAAATGAAATAAATAAAAAATGCAGCAACATAAGTTTGTAATGGTGGAAAAATGAATAAATAAATCCTGGTCCACATGCCGCATTCTCCCCTTGAAGTGAAACATGCCATGCTATGCCATCCTAGAAAACACTAAAAATAATTGAAAGTCTTCCAACTGTCTGGAGGCAGAGGGAGACTCACTAGTGGCACTGCAGAAGGCTCAACGAATCCTCGGCTTTGGAAGTAGTATGAGGCACCAAGTATAGTTCAGCTGTACTGTCTTCTTTGATGTTGAGATGCAATTTATATTTCAACATTATGATTTTACCTCTTTTACTGCCTCAGTAGAGCTCAATATAAGGACAAGCCATGAACATGTGTTGCGAAATTACACTAACAACAGGATACAAAAAGCTATCAGTGGTGGTTCTGCTCAGTTGAGTAACTGATCTACATGCTATTCAAGCACCTTAAAAAATGGTTGCCAAATTAGTCAGAGGTTCTGATTAAATATGGTTATCAAATGTAATTTGTGAGATTAACTGCATAAAAAATTTCTGACCATCTCACAATACACAAAATGAGACAGATCTTACAGATTTCTGTTTGAGGCTACCTTTGGTAAACAAAGTTATTATCAGCTTTAAGCAGGATATCATAAAATAGATAATGGCATAAGTTATAACCATGTGTATCACAACATTTGAATCATTTTTTTCCCATTACCTTTGAAACAAGGTCCTCCGTTCCAGATTGTTTTTTCTTATTTGCTCCAAAATGTACCCCATGACTTACAGACACACAATTTACAAACAAAATCGGATTTGAAATACTTTTTAACGTGATATGTTGGCTTTGTTTGCATGAGAGACATTACAATATTTCTACTCTATCTCTGTCCTTCTCACGTCTCTTTTATACCCCAGCCATTGAGAGGTAGAAGGCCACCCACATTGAGCTTGGATCTGTCCGAGGTTTTTGCACCGGTAAAAGGCAGTGTTTCCTCGCCACTGTTGCCAAGTGCTTACTCATGGAGGAATGTTGGTTTTCAATAACACATTTTAAAGAGTTTTCAGGCCTGCTCTACATCGAAAGTGTCATCGCACAACTCTGTTGTGATTTTGCATCATAGAAATAGAATCTGACTTGACTTGACCAAGTTGACCGTGACTTATATTTGAATTTAGCGTCCAAAAAAGGTTTCCAAACAAGATACTGGTGTATATGGTGGGGGCTGATCTTTAGATCTGCCTCGAGTAACAAAGCAATATTCTTTCAGGAGTTTTGAGGAAAACTTTTGCTAATTAAAACTATTTGATACCGGCTTTGATATGGATGGAAGGAATGACGAAATGTAACACTGTTTTTAAGTCTGCAAGAAAGACCAGAGGAGGCAACTAAGTGATTATCTTAATGAACCAACTTATTTTGAGTAGAGGAGATTTGACAGGCCCTGGGCAGATTTAGCAGTGCATTACTAAGCCTGACGTTTGTGTTGAAGATCAAAGTTTGGTGGCAAATGAAGGTGCCCAGCTGCAGCCCTCTCACTGCAATGATTAATCCTCTCGTTGCTGCCTCTGTGGCTGTGCACTTCAAATTATTGACACCAGTCAGATATTATTGCAATGAGGAGGGTTAAGTGCTGCCATGCAGGGTTTGACATCAGTGCCCTCCTACTTTGAATGGAAGCTGTGAGGATTTATAAACTGGACACACTGGCACCAAAGGGACTTAATAAGGGCTTTGACATTTGTCCCCCTCTCTAATAATTATTCTGTTAGAGTATCTTTGGCTCAGCTATAACCTTTTAATAATTGAAAAGAATGCTCATTTGTCAACGGGGTTTGCTCTGTGTAATGCACCGGGCATTGCGGGGCTTTATCATATGGAAAAAAAGACATGCATACTGATAAGAGGTCAGGGTTGGTGCTATTGACTCCTTTAAAAGCAGCTGGACTTTCCGCGCTGTGGGGTTAAATGTATTCATACCACTCTTCACACGTTTGTCATTTTCTGGCCTGCTTGCATGCTTCAATTTTGGCTTACGTACAGCATGTTAGATGAATCATATGCAATTGTTCTGATGTAGTACTATCTACAATGTTGGCCTAGTAATACTACCAAATTACCAATGTAGTTGTTTCTTATCTGGACCATTTTTGGCCCATATAAAAATATTCTGGCCGGCTGTCGCTGGTGGACAACAGCCAGTGAAATGAGTATCAATCACACCTGGCTTGTAACATTAAACTTGAGCCAATGTGATTCCCGCTCAAGTTGCAGTATAAAAAGATCAAATTGGTGTTGACATATTTCAGGTACAGCATCTCAGTATATGAAATCTATGAGTTCTTCAGTGTTTCAAGGTTAAAAAAGTATTTCACAGGTGTAGAGGTGCCCTGCACCATTTGAAAATAGTATAACCTAAAACAACAAACAATGATATGAGCTCCTGCCCTTGGAAAAATCAAGCAAATTTTATAGAAAATAGAAACTCCTGGAAAAAACAAAACAAAACCTTTTGATGCAGCATTGATATTTGGTTTGGGATACATTCCCTGTTGTATTTATAGATCATATGCTGATTCTACATAGTAGTTTAATTGGTACTGGATATTTCACATCTCTAATAGTGCTGTAGCTGTTTCATGAAGGTGGTACATTTTTGTACAACCTTACAGCAACACGAGTCCATACATATTAAATGGGGTAGCTTTTTAGGACACAAACAAAACTGGACCACATAGAGGCCAACACTTCTTTGGAACTACTTGAGAAGATACTCGTGCACACACACACACACACACACACACACACACACACACACACACACACACACACACACACACACACACAGACACACACACACACTCACACACACACACAATACAGCTTTCAAAACAACTTCAAACCAACCGAGGAAAATCAGAGTTTATATAAGCACAACAGACATCCAAGCTGTCAAAAAGTGCTCTTAAGACTGTATGCAAGACCGCCCGCTACCATATATAACAACACAAACTGTCTTTGTTTTTAGCTGTCTAAATATCGCTGCATCAGTGTCCCCGCGATAAACCCTGGCCCATTTATTTTGCCTTGACAAATAAAGTTTTCCATATCTTAAAGGTAGGACAATTTCCCGTGCGTATCACAAAGCAACAATCCCTTCACCTTCTGCTTGAAGTGAGAAGAAAACGTAATGGAGACATGCTCGAGGAACAACACATATATCACAAGACAGAGCCACTTAGACTTAAACACACATCACGCGATGTGCTTGTTAACCTTTTGACGGGCATCTGTTCTTGTGTGTTCGCAGGTTGTCTCGTAGTGACAGATGAGACTGAGGATGATAGAGTACCTGTCTCCTCCTCCATCATTCACACGAACACACACTAATGCACACACACAAACACACACACAAAACCATCTATATATTGCCATGGTGCAGTAGCCATGTGCTCAGATATCCACATCACTGAATACCCGCTGAAGTCATAGCACATTAGTATGCAGACGTGATCGGTTGTGCTGTAGCAGTTTAGTAAAGTTTGCAGGCTTGTGCACACACACAGCTGGACAACAGATCAATGGCGGGAAAAAGATCCTGTTCTTCCATCTGCCAATGTGTTTGGCAACAACATTTGCCTAATAATAGTCTGTGTGTACACTCCCTCTCATTTATAGGGTTTTTTATATGACTTCTGACTTAACTTTTATAGGGCAGATTTTCGAATTGATTGTGGTTGTCCAACAAGCACACACACACATGCATGCACGCACAAATGCAAAAAGTATACGTAAATTTCTTTCTCAAACTTTCCTAAAACGTCAAATTATGGTACAACACAAGAGCACCAGAGAGACTGAAACAAATTTAAATCAATGGCTTTTGCACGAATGTTGCCAGGCAACCAGACCAAGGTGATTTAGTAATTGAATACATTCTCTGAATATGCGTCTTGAAGTGGTTTGGCCAGTATTGAACCTGGTAAATGTCGAACAAAATGCATCAGGCCCGAGTACTTCTAATCTGCTTTGGAGTGCTGGAAGCTCAGAGACAGGATTGTGGGTGTACTGCAACTTCAAACTTGACTATTTGGACAAATTCAGTGAAGGTAAGTGAATGAATCGTGCACTCAGCTCTTGTAGGCATAGTTACTAACTCCTACAAAACGACAGTATTTGTAGCTGTGGCAAAAAGTTGCTTTGTCGATGCAGAAGGCCATATCTTTACAAAACTAATCCATCTTTATTAGGTTTTTCCTAAAAGTAAAAAGTCCCTTTTTGTTGAATAAATACAATTGTATTCGTTAAGATTTCTTGAAATAAAATAAAAATAATTATTAATATAGCGCTCTTGATTGGAGTATTTCATTGAGAGTCAGTCTGCTAAACCATGATGATGTAATGAAAAAGTCACATACCTGTCACCTGCATTCTCTGACAATTTTAACTCTTAGTGCTTTCTGTGGAGATGAGGAGGATAATGGAACTGCAACTCATGTGCAGACAAGGTGGAGAGCTTCGCCTTGCAAGTTTGATGGTCCACACTGCAGCACTTTCATGCAGCATCTCTATGACGACCAGCCGCACCACAGGGGCACTAAAATGGAAACAGATGCTCATGTACTGAAATCAAGCTAAGCTAAGCAAAAGTGACAATGCATCTGTGGAAAGGTTGTGAGCTGTAATGCCTATTCTGAGTTGTGTCCTGTATTGAAAAACATTTCTGATGCATGGAAACCATTACCGGCAGGGTTAACCCACATCTTGTATACTGTTTCAAACCTTTACGAGATATAGTCAGTCTCATGGTTCACTGGGTTGGAGAGATAATTTATTTAATATAATGTCTTTTGTTAGTTGAAGCCAAGCCAACCTTCATTTTCATATATGTATATATATATATATATATTTATACACACAAACAAACACACATACATGTGTGTATAAGGTAGGGGCATGCAATTATAATGGCAGCTGAACTGCCGTTCTGTGGAAATGCAGTTAGATAGCAGTTCATCCATCATTTAGCATATAGAAGGATGATTTACATGTCAATTAATGTCCTCTATATCTATTGAACTCACGTTCTATCGGCATTGAAAAAAATATTAGTGTTTCAGATACAGCATATGACCATCCAGGAATAGACAGCCTTGGTACTATAAGGCTTCGGAGTATGCAATGATTAGAGAGATTTCAAGAATTTAAAAATATTCTTCAGGCTTGAAACGTTGAATGCATTTCTGCCCTTTTAAAGAGCTTTTTGTCATGACTGTTGCATCATCATACTAAAAATTAAAAAAAAAAAGCACCAACGTGTGAATAATGTCAGGTAAAGCTGGCATTGCCGTAAAAAATTAAGTCAGAAAAAACTTGACCGTAACATTTCGGTCTTCAGTTTGAGAAACAACCGAAGGGCTCAAATTCTATAAGATGCTTTAAGGACATGACACAAAGTCAGTTTGTCCTCTCCTATCTGAGGGTGCTAGATGGCTCTACAACTGAAGTCGTTACATGCTGCTGAATCATTCATGAGGTATTCCTTTTTAAAGCAACATTAACAAACTTTTGAGCAGTGCCGACGAAGGGTTGCCAGATCTCACATTGGCAAAAAACATTTTATTTTATATGCTTTATTAGAAATGAGTTATATGTTACTAATTAGCAAGCAAAATTCTGATGCATATGTAGCACCTTTAAGGTTACAGACTGAAAATTGATGCGATCAATAGAAAGTCCTCAAGGGCGTGGATCGAAATATGTGCATGTGAATACAGAACATGCCTGCTTCTAAATCAATACGGCGTTGCAGCAAATTATGTCTTACCACGTGAGAAAAATACCCCAAAACACACTATATAGAGAAAAGATAGGGGTAATATGGTAAAAAAATATCCTTCGGCGCCTCCAAGTACATGTAATGATACACTCAGTGCCAGTCTCCACCACAAGGTGTCACTATTAACTCATCTCTCCCTTTGTGCACTGCTCCCTCCACTCTCTCTCTCTCTCTCTCTCTCTGTCTTGCCCTCCATCCCTCCTTCTATCCCTCTTAAACAAAGTAATTGCCTGCAGCACAGTTCAGTCTCCTACTCCGTCTGACGCAGATCAGGCTCCAGCCAGTCAATCATTATTCTCCTCGACAATAGTGAATACCCTGTGAGGTTCAAGGAGTCACTGAAATCTCTTGTTGACACTAGCATCTTGGTGATATTAAAGCTTCGCAGCATGGGTGTACGCCGTTGCCGTATAATTCTGCTTAAAATGCGACGTTGACAAAGGGTACTTTGGGAATTATTTAAATGCAAGCCTACATGTACATGTGTCTGGCACACAGGAATGGGGACGGACATTAATCTCTTCTCAGTATTCGTCTGTCACAAAGGCATTTATAATTTGACAGCAGCTCGCTGGGGTTTTCGACAGAATCTACTTGCAAAGAGACATGAAGTTTGATCATTAATGATAGATTCATTCATCTTATTTGTTTTGAGTCATTTAGCTTACAAGGAATTTACAAACATATGTGTTGAACCCGGTCCGCGATGCCAGCTTGTGCGCTGCTCAACTCAATAACTGCAGCGGCTCAGACATCTACGGCTGTCTTTCTAATAACCACAGAAGTCCAACCAAAATATTGTAAGAATGCAATTGCTGTGCCTTATGATTAAATTTTTGCTGACAAGGTGAAAGAATGTGAGTAAGAAGGTTATGAAGATGACGGACCCCAGTTAGGTAATTTATTCAATCAGTGGCATATAAAGGAAGACCATCTCAAATTAAGACCTTGCCAAAAAGGCAGCAAATCATAACCAAGCGTCTAAATCCCAAGTGCAATTGAGGAGCAGAGATTATGTTTCTGAGAAAGAGATCGACAAAAAAAACGGCATACAAAACCCAAGGATTTCCACAGAAGAATGCCGCTTTTCTCCTGATTGGATAGGAAGATATAAAGTAAATAGTGCCATGGTAACTCTTCACCTGTGACTGAAAATGTGGGAAGAATTGCTTTATAATCTCAAAGCAAAATATAAACATCATCTAAAATGTCAAGTTGGAGGAGACGTATGTAATGATCAAATGCTTAGAAAAACAGAGTAGGAAGAGGGAGAAGTGTGGGGGAGGCAGACAGTTTTCAGATTTACAGACCTCGCTGTTGATTGCTGCTGTCAGACAGGGAGGGGGGGAGAGTAGCAGTGAAAGACCTAATTAACACAGAGTACCAGCATCCTCAAATACAGCGAGTGATTCTGATCCCGCAGCATTATCACCACATCATATTGCTGCCAATCCAACCCGAAACTGGCTCAGCTCAGCTGATGCGCCTCTTCCCAAATCTTCTGAGGTCATGACTGAGCGCTCGCTCCATCTGAGTGCACACACCCGTGGCATGGCTTCATCCTCAGTTATTAAATTAAGGTGCATCATCATTACTTCCACCATATACCACCACCACATTAAGTTATTTGGATTAAAACAACAACAAAACAAACAACCTAGATTTTTTTTCTGTATTTGTCGCAAATTGCATCTAGGAATTATTAAGGGCCTGTCTTACTGACAAATCCCTCCAGAATTGACCAGAATACAGAAGCGGGTGTTGGTCATTGCCCGTAAACCTAAAATGCCCTCTTAAACGTGAGTAAACCATGAGTGTGGTTGCTTACATCAAGCAATTGTTAAATGGCCCGTATTGATCAGTCACAGAGCCTGGCTCAGAGCTCTGTGAACCTGAAACTTTTATCTCTGGGCCAGGCGCAAGCTTATATAAATCAAGTTTAACAAATAACATCTCCATTGTGTTCACAACAAAAGCCGAGAATAAGTACAAGGTGAGGGTGATATTTTTCTCACTCCTCTGACCAAGGTGAACAATAGAAAAGGGGATATGACTGACTGCGTCACATTTATAAGGCTACAAGGCTCATCATAACAAACCTTGTTAAAAATCCTGCCAAAAACCCTTGCATTTAATAATCATTTATTGAAACATAGATTTCTTACCTGCCAAAACTGACACTCGGTAGCATTAGAGGCACGCAGGATGCCGGATATCAACAGATACCATATATTGTCGCATATTAGTATCCCAGGGTTTCGTAATTTCAAAGTTTCTTTTTTTGTTGCCTGCAAAATGGCAAGACAACTCACAGTTGGAGCACTTCCACGGCTTGGATCAACATGAAAGAGCTTGAAGCAGGTTTAAACTTCCACTGCACGCTGTGAGAGGAAGGTAAACATTACACACGGTAGATAAACATTCAGTGTCTAAATCAATTATCTCCCAGACTTACAATCACATAAAAAAATAAATAAAATTAATTCTTTATTTTTGGATGTACACCACAGTGTTTTGTTCACAACTGCAATAACAAAGTGCTGGAGCTTTGATTATTGCCTCTGACTGGCTTCTTCCCCATAGCAAAGTCTCATTAGTGTCATGTCATGCCAGGCAGCAGTGATGCCCAGCTGATGGAGCTGAAACAAGCCTTGTGTTCTAAAGCTATACAACAACAAAAATAACATGAAATACACCATTATTGTTGTTATTATTTTCCATTTTTAGAAAATGATTTTTAAAGGAAGGCTTGTAGCAGGAGTGCCATTTTGTGTTCAATGTGATTTATTTCAGTCATCTTTATTGAGAGGAATAGTGCACTAACATTTGCCAAGATATTAGATACTTGGTTTTCTTTTCTTTTGCTATTTATTTATTTTCCACATAATGGCGAGTTCCGAGTGATGTGGGTGCCTACATGAACACACCAAACTCTCAATTTATTGGGTAAAACCCTGAACCTCTATAGATGAGTTAAAACATGATACCATTTCTCACAATTTATTTTTATCTGGCTGACCAGATAAGAGGGAAATATATAAAAAAAACAATCATTTCATATTATCTGCAGGGCTGAATTAAATAACCTAACAATAATTATTTTCTGTGAACACTATATTGGTTGATGGCTATATCTTACACTTACACCAGAAATGTTTACAAATATTGACATGATAATTTTGTGATTTCATTGCTATTGCTGTTATTATTGTTATATTATTTTTAATAATGTAACATAAGGAAATCAGACAACATCTGCTATAGCAATTTAGTAATATTTTCTATTATTTTTTTGGAGCAAAAGTAGTCCTACAGTTTGAAACTGATACTTTCAAACCTACATTCATTAACTTATCCAAAAAACAGGGTTAATATCTATCTATCTATCTATCCATCTATCTATCTATCTATCTATCTATCTATCTATCTATCTATCTATCTATCTATCTATCTATCTATCTATCTATCTATCTATCTATCTATCTATCTATCTATCTATCTATCTATCTATCTATCTATCTATCTACATATATGCGTGTTTGTCTGTGTGTGTGTTGAAAGGCCGGTACTCTGCTTTTATTTATCTAAGGTCTCTCAATTAATTTTACTTGACTCTGATACAGGCAACAGACTGTTCTACAGAGTAACCACACTGGCAGAGATAAATCCTTTTTAAAAACATTAAACTGAAGTACTGGAGGTCCATGGGCTGCTGCTTTGCTGAACACTGTGAGTTCCCACTATCTTATTCATTGGCATGCATCAGAGCAGCTATATGACACAAAGTTAATGTGGTTATTCTCTCCATCCGCCTGGTCTCAACTGTTACATCCTACACGAAGCAAAATGAAGCTACAGTAGCTGAAGTAGCCCGACTACAGTAATTGATGATCATTGATTATATGGCAAGACTGACAGCATGAAGTGACGCAGCCCCGTGAAAGGAATCATGGGATCAAGCAAAAAAGACTGAACTTCCGGAAAACCAAGAAATATTGATTGTATGTTATATTCTGAAATGAAATTTGTATTTTGGGATTTGGTTAATTATTGTGAAACAATGTGGTGCACTATGGTATCCCTTTTCCACTAAAATTAATGCACGTGCAAGTGACCAGAGGGAGACTGCCTATAAACTGTAGCCTGCTTGGATTTGCAAACAGTTCTCCTGTCTTTTGGAGGTGCAGTGCTCAATATTATAAGCACACTGGGTTAAGAAATAGAAAAGACAGGGGGGGCGTACGGAATGAGAGAGCATGCAAACCGGTTAATTTTTTTGGCCCATTTTTAACCAAGCTCGGTGGAGAGGAGTGTTTTTTGGGGGGGTGAAAAAGATAACAAAGAGGATCGACACGTTGGTGCATTGATTTGCTCTTCCACCTCGCAGCAAGAAGTTCCTTGGTTCGATTCTGACAGGTGTTTGGAGTTTGCATGTTTCCCCTCTATCTGTGTGGGTGTCCTTCCTCAGTCAAAAAATCATGCAGCGGGTTTTTGGAGACCCTAAATTGCCGAGACATGTCAATGAGATAGTCTCTGTATGTGGGCCAGTGATCGAGTGGCGACATGTCCACAGGGAACCCTACCTCTGCCTAATGACGGATGGGATAGGCGCCAGTCCCCAATGGAGAAGTTACTGCTGGTGAACATTTATTCATTAATAAACAAGACAAGATGTTACTGTCTCTGCCAAAATCCTTTGTAAAACACATTTAGTAGCCCAATTCAGATTATAAAGAAGCTTTCAAGCACTACAACCAGAATCTACCACCAAGCTAATGGCCTAACAAACAATATACAACCACCGACTACCTACCCTAGCCAACAGTAGTCTGATACACTTTATTGGAGTTTTCAAATTAGCCCATTCCATGTCTTGTTAAGTTGGGTCCACGACAACTCAAGTGGGCTTAACAGTGAAATCTAGCAACCTGGAAACAGCCCCCGCTATGCCACATAGGCGATCCACAGGCCAACAATCCTACCTTAGCCACATCCTCAGCTACCATGCTTCCTCCTTAACCACAACATTCAACTCTGCAACTCATTGTGCTGCCAGAGACATGTAGCTGACCACAAGTTTCAGGCTCTGACTGCAAATACCCAACTCAGTTAGTAGAGCAATGACAAGCTTCTCCACAAAACCATGGCAGCCCACCTATACAGGCTGCACCCATGCCCTCCAATCTCACTGCTCTACATCTGCTGCCCTCTCAGAGTACCTCGCTTTCTTACGCTCACAAACCTCCTCAACTCGATCCTCCCAAGGGAACCGTTTGAAGTTTGATAAATAGATTACCTTTCTACCCCAGACAACAGTAACATATCTGGCTGTAGCTGGGTGCTAACTATACATGCTGAGCTAACTCGCTGCTCATTCAGGTCCACGATCAACTCCCAAGGCCCACCTACACATAGCTGCCCTGAGTTATGCCTGAACCTAAGCAGTCTAACCTTTTCTCTGGTATTTAGAAATTTAATCTGCCTAGTCTCCTTACTGTCAACTACAGAATCTAACTCTAGACGATTTTCCTCAACTGCTGCTGTAGCTAAACATTTCAACACCTGGTTATAATCTCAGAACACCCATTGTATCGCCCCCCGGAAAGAGTAATCTTACACCCTGACAATATATTCCCAAGTGTAAGAACACCACAATACAATGGGCAGGCAGGGCCCTTGCCCAACTGCTGATTTAGGTTCTGGGTAGATGGTAGCACATCAGATATCGCCCCGATGATAAACCCAATTCTATTAGCCTTCATGCTCCACAACTCTCTCCACTTCAACTTTCTCCTCTCTACACTCTCCCAGTTCATCAAATGTCCTTGCACTGCCTTAATCTATTTTACTGTCTCCTCTAGCCTATGAACTTCTTCAACAACCATCTTCCTCTTTTATACAACTGATGCCTCGTTCCACACTGGTTTTCCAACACTCAACCCGAAGTCTCCACACCCATGCTGCACCTGGCCTATGATAGCCCTACATCCAAGGCCTGTCTGTGCTTGCTGCACTGCCTCTTTTGGGTTCCACTTACTCCCTCTTCTAATTATGGGTGCAACACTCCTAACCACTAGGCTTTGACTGAGAGAGAGTAATTTTCAATCCAACCTTCGCACACTTGAACTCCTCTGTCAGGCTAGAAACTAACAACTCTAATATGTCTTTCTCATCCAAGGCTGCACTGTGTAGGCAGCATGGGATTCCGAGACATTTCCTTATAAATGAGTTAATCATCCTTTCTAGCTTTTCTATCTTTGAAAAGGGACCCTCATACACTGTCAATGGCCACATCAACTGAGGTAAGAAACCAAACTGCAAACACCACAACTTTGGATTTCCTGGGAGCCCTGACCTTGAAATATCTTGAATCATTTACTGACGCATCTCCTAAAATTGTCTCTGTCACTAAGACAGACTCTTCACTGGTTTCTATAGCACTGTAGGTACCACCTCACAATTTATAACATACCTCTTATCTACTACCTTCTCTTTACTGAGTGAAATAGTCCTTGACTTACTTGGCCTAAATCTCATCTTTGCCCACAGCAGATTATTATTTAACTTGTTCAACAACCTGCTAGTACATGGTGCAGTTGGCATCACGGTGGTCATGTCACACATGTAGGCCGTAATTGGAGGGAGGTGCAGCCCTTCCTGTAGCCTTTCTCCACCTACCACCCATTTTGTATCTGTAATAATTAACTCCATTGCCATAGTAAAAGCTAATGGAGAAATTGTACACCCTGCCATAATGACCATCTCCAGCTGCTGCCATGCTGTAGTGTACCCCTCTGTGGTTAAGCAGAGTTGAATATCTATAAATAATGCTTTAAATAAACTCTTTTTCTACATGTCACTCTAAAGAAATCACCTCCCCCCCTCCTCAACAATCCATGTGGCAGTGACCCGAAAGCATTGGTCAGGTCTAAGAACATTACATGCAAGTCTCACGCCTAGCTGACTGAATTTGGTGCCAAATCATGCTGGTGTGCTCTAAGAACCCAGAGAGGCCAGGAATTACAGTCTTCAATCTGAACAACCCTCCACCTTGGTAGGCTATCTTCACACTGACTATCTATTTCACCAATAGGTGGCTTATGAGAGGGGAGTTCCCTCTCTTTAACTCTTTCTCCATCTTTGTGTACCTCCTCCAAACACTCCTCAAGCTTCTGCTTCTGTACCATAAGACTACCACTCCTCTCCTTCGTGAACAACAACTTCAGAAACCTAAATTGATTCTCGCTCTTTCTTTTTCCTATTATTCTCTGCTCTTCTTAGCACTGCTAATTGTTCCCTCACATCTGCCTGCAAACAATCAATGCCTGACTTTTCATCCTCTGTAGCTTTCCTCCACTGCCACTTAAGTTGTCTTTTCTCTTTGATAAGTCTATCTATCTCTTGTTGACACCTGGATCTGACGACCTCCCCCTCTGGTTTCTTACTTCCGTTAATGACACCAAACCTTTCCTTACCATAGTCATAAATAAGATCTCATCTTCTCCAACTTACTCTCAGCAGTTCCTCCAAGGCTTTTATTAGCATCTTAGCCAAATCACTATTAATATCTTCCCAATTCCTACTTTCTGCTGCACTGAATGCCCGACTCAGTTAGTAGAGCAACGAAAGGCTTTGCTACAAAACCACCATTTTATAAACACATGTAAACAATTCAGAACTGTGTATTGGAAACAGTTGGCATTTGACTTTCTAACAATTGTAACCCATGGATTGAGGTTTGCATGTTGCAAATCTTCACCTGCTGATGTTTATTCTTGACAAAACGAAATAAAATTAAAAAAAATCTACATCTCAATGATAGTCATCCCTGGAGTCATGTACCAGATGATGGCCAACCAATGAATTTTATCACTGCTTCCCTGCTTGCTCTCTCTCATTGTCAAACAAATTTCTTTTATTTATTTACCCATTTATTTATTTTTCAACACGTGTCCTGCAAGGCACTGTGAGTCCAAAAAATGTGCTGTGTGAATAAATTTCGTCTCCCTTTGCCAATCCAGTGAGACTCTTGAGAGCATCTTTGTTGAGGAACATCGTGGAGATCAATATACAGTATACTATTTGTTGTCAGCGGTTAATTAATAAATCTAAGGGGAAATGACTGAGGGGCAGCATCAAGGCATGTTGTCGAAGGCAAAAAGAAGATCGTGTTTGGGTTTTCACCCAAACCCTCCAGGCACATACACAAATGTGCGCACACACACACACACACACACACACACACACACACACACACACACACACACACACACACACATTTTTTTGAATTTAAAAGGTCAAAAACACTCTTAGAAAAGAAAACTCCATTAATACAACTGGCAGTGCAGGAGGGTGGTAAAAAAAAAAAAAATAAAGTGACGAAAAAAATAAAAAATGTCAGAGCAAGTGGCGGCTGTTAAATATGTTGGGCCTTTTCTTGAAGGAACCATGGGTAACATACTGAGTACTGAGTGCATTGTTCTCATTTTGCTTTCAGGGACATGCCCTTCCCAGTACATAGTCCTGAGAAATGACATCAGTGCTTACTTGCTTCAGACTGTCACCGAAGCCATTCCACTCTTCTGTTGGACCAGTAGGCTCACCACACCCCCGTGGCACCCTAAAAATTCAAAATCCTGAATGACATTTTATGAAATTCGCATCACCTCATTTGCATCAAATTGTCTGGATTTTGCCATGCCCCCGCTCTCTTCTTGTACAGTGCACTCTATCCTTGCTTTTTTCTGTGGGCCAGCCTCTTGCCAAAGGGGGTAAAAAAAGAAAACAAGAATCGAGGACATACAAATGTTAACCAGTCTGCAGGTCAGGGATTAAGATCATTTAATGGCAATTGAGCTACCAACCCTAAATACGGAAAAACTCATAAAATAGAAATTTAGACGATTTGCACGTTAGCTTAGTGATGGAAGAAGGCTAGTAGCTCAGTCAGAAAAAAATCTGTAACACTCACATTACTGAACCATGGACAAAATGCAGAACAACAATATGAGTCCATCCCTCTGTGATTGTGACTTATAGTGAATACAGTATTGTTGTTGTTTTTTTTTCTCCCAGCCGTTTTCTCTGCAAGGACTGGCATGATGTATCATCAGCTTTTGATTAAATGTATGAGGCCAAGTTTACGTATATTTTACCCTTCAATTTGGAATTAAATGGTCTCATTGACGCTGATTGGCACTCCGGGGATGAGCCGTGGTTGAGCTTGTAAAATCTCACCCAAACACACAAAAGCACATATACCAAACCTTGTCGATGACACAGCATTCCAGACAATTATTTCAAAAGGAGGTGATGTCAATCATTGAAGTGTTGGGTAAGTCATCTTGGATGCCAACTCTCGACGACCTCTATCCCATAAACCTCACATTACAGGGTCCCTTGCCTGCGCTGGATAAAGGCTCAGGTGAAGCTGGTTATAGGAGCACTTTTGTGCATACATTTTAATAACTAATCTTATAGCTGCAGGGTTAGAGAGGGCATTCTATATTTAGGGAATTACAGCAAGCACATCAGGCTGTGCATTTTTGAGCAGTAAAACAAGCATCATAAAGACTGGAGAGCCACCAAGCCATGCCTTTCTTAATTAACAACATCAATCCCACACACGCCCTCCCCCTGCATCAGAGTTTTAATTTATCTCACTTCTTGAGATGGTGCAATTGGTGCACCTGAGATGAATAGGAGAAATACTTGAATCCCTCACGAATTTCATCGTTGCAATACTCCTCGTCCTCCTATGCCATGCAGCAAATTGGGTGTGTGTACTAAAACAATGACTGGAAATCAATGATGTGTTTGTTCTGGGTGGCACCTGCTCTTTTATTGTGAATGCAGTGGCTGCAGTACTTCATTTCCATATTAAAACAAAAGCAGCTTGTGTGCGATGAGTCACTTTTTATTTTATGAGAAAAGCAAAGTGATTGTGTGTGGGAAGATTTGCAGAATGTTCTTGCATGATAGAGGGGATTACAGTAAACCATAGGTTACCTTCTGTATGGTGTGCCGGAATGTGTGCCAGAATGTGTGTTTGCGTTTGTGTGTGCTTTTTTATCTTTGGTTCAGGACTCCCATAGAGCACATGATGAGCAACAAAGGCTTACTAATATGTGCAACAGTAATTGCAAGAATCATCATTAATCCCATTTTAGATGGAGAATGTGATGATCAAATGCATTGTGTATACACCATTCTTATTTTCACTTTTTTTATGGACTGTTCTATGTTAGAAGTTTTAAAATTATAATTCTGACTCAGATTCCCTTGAACAACAGTTTCATGAGACAAGAAGATCCCGGTAATATCGCATTTTTGGAAAAAAAAAGTGTTTAACATCTAGAATGGTAGAATTTAGTGGAGTTGATATGCAACAGCTGAAACATACTGGGCACTGAGACACAATAATTCATCACAGCGAGGCTCACCTATAAGTTTAACAATAGGCAATACGACACAGAGGATCTTACAATGAACAAGAGAACTGAAGAAGTAATGAGACAATTAATGAGTGAAAAGATGAGAAACAGGGATAGAGCTTATTGAACGAAGAAACCGGGCCAGGTAAAAACACTGAGAAGGGCATACAAGCATACAAGAAGCTCCAAAACTATAAGGTCCAACTCTAAGAGTGCATTTATTTAACCTCCACTTGGGGGAACCTCCACAAATTGTGATTTTGAGTTTGGGCTACAAAAACGGCAAAAAAAAACAAATGAAGAAGGTTGTCTGAAGAAAGAGAAAATGGGGTAGAAAGAAAAAAAATGGACAATATTTAACCAATATTCCATTGGACAAATGCATGTACTGCTAAAGCTTTTGTGCTGTATGCAGTTACCGGAGCTCACATCTATCAGCCTGACATGAAGGTGGCACAGAACCACACAACATAAAGCTAGTCGATTGTTTCCTAGCATTGATTTTCTGATGGAACTGGGTATTATGTTAATTAACAGTAAACCGTTAAATGGAGAAAAAAAGTAAACCCAATTTGAAACAAATGAGGCACACACACTGTTGATGGTCAAAGATTGATCCCCTAAGGTGAGCAAAAAGGAACATCACTGAGGTCAAGCTTATCTTATGGCAGTAGTAAACATTGAGCTCCGACTGTTTAGCACTGCAATCTCTAACTGTAGCAATGGGTGTATTGTGTCTCATGCATTCTATTTCAAACAGTCATCGTATGTAGATAAATGAAACCAATGTGCAAATGTAATTTAAAACGCTGAATAAGAACTGAACTATAACAGCAAATTGCTCAGTTTTGTAAACAACATGCTTCTTTTTTTCCCATTTTGTTTTAAAGCACTTCACTGGCAGCGAGTTGGAGTTGGATGACCTTGCAAATATTAAAATGCACAGATAGCACACTGAAGTGTTCACAAGCACTTCCATCTGCTGCAAAACACATGCCCTCCATTTCATCAGCAGCCACTGCACAGCAGTTCATATCACAACTCACAGGTGCAGGTATCTATATTGGACAGATTATATTCATTGAAGATGTTGGCCATTAAGCGATTAGGCCCAGTAGGGTCTTGCACATGTACACACCAGTCCGCCTATTAATGCCATCCAAACAATCATGTGAGTACACGTGTAGACCCTTATCACACACACACCCCCACATACACGCAGATAGTCATCCCACTACTCATCTTTGTTCCCCTGGCTGTCAGTCTCAGGTTGGTTCTGTGAGAGTGGAGGCAGGCTGAACCTGTCCACTGTGCTTATTGTCATCGTCTGACAGGAAACCTTCAGGGTCAAACACAACTTTACTTCTCTTCAGATGCCTCTGCAGGCCTTGATGGTTCCCACTTGGCAGCGTAGAGGCCAACACAGTGGAGAGACGGCAAACCAAACTCTGTGATTCTGGCACCCTCTCCGTGTCAGAGGGATTCGGGACGAGTGATGGATTAATGGATGAAGGCTATGAAAGAATTATGGACGACAGATTGCAATGTAAGTGCAGGTACATGGTAAGAATGAGCTTGATCTCAAAGTTAATAATGTTTGAGCATTGCTTGATGGAGTATCCACTGAATAAAAAGGAGTCTCGCTCCTCTTAGATAAATACCCTAAGAAACACACTAAAATCCCATGATAATAATATATGTTGTCTTTGAGATACATGATGTTAATCAAAATATTACTTTACCATTAGCTCACACAAATATATAGAACATGTTCTTGAAACTTATCAATCTATGTGACATTGAGCTGTAGTAAGAGGGAATAAAAAGCAGTTTTGATAAAAATACAAGACCAAGAATGATATCTAGGCTTTCTGCAAAGAAAAAAAAATCTATTTTTATTTCAGGATGAACATTTTGAACATCCATCTAAATGTCTTGGAAATTTGGGGATATTTCATTGGGATACTTAGCGAGAGAGATCCATCAACAGCGACTTGAGGCCTGACACAGGTCAGGGAATGCAGCATCGCAGACTTGAAGCATGAAGTAGCTATGAGCCTCAAGAGGATTAAGGCAACACAAGAGTTTGTTCCATGATCCAAAACCCAGGAGATGGTTCCAGCCGTGCTGATGTGTGGAACAAAATGGAGGTTAGTCACAGGCTCATGTGAAATAAAGGCTAAATGGGGCCTAGTGGCATGTGGACAAAAAAAGAAAAAAATACACACTCAACAATCTTGCAGACAGAGGTGAGCAAACAGGCTTGTTTATGGGGTGGCAGGGAGCTGATAGGATAATGAGCTCAGGAGGCAGAGCTGAAAGCAATGGCACAAACAAAAGGGTAAATTATACTGAGATGTAGTCCCGTCAACCTCAACAATTCACTACAGGCATGACTGACTATGTCAGATGATAAGAGTAAACACTTTTTACAATCCATTACATAATCAGGGTTTATGCAAAGTGACTTACAAAAGTACATTTTGTCAGCAATACTTAACTGGCCATGCATCATGGGCTTGATCTGTTAGTACACGGGCACAGAATAAAAGGCATCAGGGTAAAGTGAGGTCAAGGTGGGTCTTGGGGCAACCAGAGGAGGTCAGGCTTAAGACACTGATGGAATATAATACTGTTGTTTTGACAAAGAAGTTTAGTTTATCCTACCATTGAGGATCCTGTGATAGAATACTGCTGTAGAAGAAGGAATCCTCATGTCATATGAGTCAGTTCCTTACTGGTGGCCCCCCTGGCCATTTCACGGCTTACATCTAGACTTGGCAATGACCTTCCAATTGAGAGAAGACTTGAATAACCATCAAATCTCCTCCAAGTGTGTTATGTTGCGTCAACCCTTTTGTGTCTGCTTGTATTTGGACACCATACATGTCACTAGTAGTCAGTGTGACGACACATTCAGAGCATACAATGCACAGCACAATATAACCTATGACTGAAAATGTCTGGAGATAAATGTAAACCTGGTCAGTAAACACTGAACCCTTTCATTAGTCTGTTGGATGCCACAATGTCTCTCATGACAGCTTTACAAAGTTGTTTAGTTTCTGTAGAGCATGATCCATTATTTATTGATTGATTTTTTAAATGATACTTTGTCATATACAACCAACAGCTTGAGCATTCATCACTTATTGGCAAAGCACAGTTCTTGACCAGAATTTATCCGATAGGGGAACCCTGCTGATTTTTTTGGAATAAACAATGAATATTTAAAACAATATGAAAATGATCAAATATGAGCAACTGAGTGGAACAAACTATAAACTCAGAGACACCAATGACATCAATCATTTTTGTTAATGTTTCAAATTTGCATTCACTTTTTCTCAAGCATGCCATTCTATAACCCCTAAAACCTTAATTTTCTATCCTACTCTTCTATGTATTGTATTAATATTCATATATCACAGTGTGAGTCTTGCATTTTTGCTTTTTTTATTTTATTTATTTTGGCTCTGTAGGCTGTTTGCTTTCCCGACTTTCGTGATTTGCTCTGTCTTTGTAAACCTGTTTTGTAAAAGGTGCTGCACAAATAAACATATCGATGGCAGAGTGAAACAACCTTCGGTGATGTATGAGGAATAGGGGTTAGGTGACATTCAGACACAGACCATAGATAACAATTAAAGAGGAGCAGTTTGATGTGCTGGTCTTAAATGTAGTGTCAAAAGTGATTTAAAAAAAAAAAAAGATGATTATTATTATGAATACAAGTAATACTACTACTAATATGACTACTCGTACTAATAATAATTACATTTATTATTATGACTATTGTTCACATGGGAATAAGTAACAAACAAACGGACAAAAATGAAATAGAAAATCCCTAATTAATTCATTTATTGTCTATTCGGCCCATGTAGTCATGGATGTGGTTTAATCAATTAATCATGATATTGTTCATGTTTATTCATGCCTTGGAAAAACTGTCCCCCTGATATAACATTGTGCTCTGTGTGCAAACTTCACTGCCATCACAAAATCTTTTGCCGACTTCTAATGTAAAACCACTGCTTAACTACATATTGAGGGACATCTTTCGGCCTTAACAGAGTTGAACAGTCTTTCACTGCTTTCATTAAAAAACATTGACATATTGTAATAAAGTATTGCCATTTGTTTTCTGAGTTCATCAGTAATTGTTGCATTCATTATTCAGTTTGTGTATTCATTCACCTCAACAAATAAGGGCCTCAAAAAGTTGTTGGTCCTCTATTTTAATCCGCTTTTTGTAAAAATTGAACTTTCGTTTGTTTCGACGTTTGAGCATAGGGTTATTGTCAAGAAAACACGATCGCGCGGAAGGATTCTGCTTCTGAAAGAATGACAACCTTACAACTTCTACATGGGACCCTCAAAACTTTCCAATGCTTCCTGGTAATGATGAAGTTTATGTGAACTGCAACTCCCAAGAGACTAGTCAACTTTTCAACACCAGAAAGGGCACACCATTCGAATTTTGCTATTTTAGCCCCACAATATAAATGCCTTTTCATTTTCTAAAGGCTAATCAGAGACAATTGCCCAGTGGTCTTCTGCATGTAGCTTTAGTTCATTCTCATGTCAAAAGTATCTTTCTGTGGCAATGTAATATGATGGTGCAACAATGACCTGAGAGCACCTGTGGAGCCTTTTTTTATTTTCTTAGTACGGAAAGTCTCTATGAGCATGAAAGGTAAACTCAAACAACCCACAGCACAGACACATTCATTTTAGCAGGTACAAACTGTAACATTCTTGCTGTTGCAATAGTCAGGATCTTGCCTCGTGAAACACTCATTCTGGGTCAGTTTGCATCTGCTCATGAAGCATTTTCTTTTGAATTTGTCTCTGAGGCATCCCAAACCTGCCACCTTCAGTGGTGGCAGGTGAGTTTCTGAATTTTCACACTGTCTGAGCTGCTTTGATTACGGTTCCATTTGAACACAGGAAGAGAGTTTGAACCACAAATCAGTGGGTCCATTCAGTGTGTGATGCCTCCCTGCTTGTATGCCACAAACCACTGACACTAAGATCTATGAATCATAAAGCTGGAGACATGAAGTTGCATTGCAGCATTTACTAAAAGACTGAGTACATGAGGGACGAATTCAAGGGTGTGGAAGACGTTGGTGTTTTACTGTTCCCCCAAATCAAATAAAGCACACTGCTTGGACACAAACATTCAAGTAACCACACAATTAGGAAAATGAATTTAGATACCAAAATAATATGCCAAAATCAAATGAACTAATGGTATGTTTTTCCTGGTCTATTCTTCAGTTACAACATTTTGAGTCGTGACTTTTGAAGTGTGGAATCCCCTGTTATGCTCTGTGTCAATCTTGTCTTATTTTTTTAGAGCATTACCCGCGTCTTTGTCTGTTGTGACTCTCCTGTAGTGTCTTCCTCAGTTCTGTTTTTTTTTCTTCTAATATATTCCCTTTGTGTTAGGTTGTCTATTTTTGGTTTTTGTGACTTCCTATTTTACTTTGATATTTCGTTTTTGGAGTGACATATCATACCTGACTTCCTGTTCCTATTTGTTTTTCTTCTGTGTTTCCCTTCATTTTTCCAGGGTCTCATATTGCACACCTGCTTAACACTTAGTTAGTAGTTTTTTCTCTTTTACTTTATACATGGAATATATTCGTCATTAAGCCCAGCTGGAATACCCTCCTCCAAAATGCTGAGTTTTTTTTTACCAAAGGGGTGATGTAAAGCAGGGTGTAGAGCAATCATCCTTGGATCCGAACATTCCTGGTTCGATTCCCGACTCCTCCTAGTGTGTCTTTTTGTTGAGCAACCCCTAACTGTTCCCCAGCACTGCCAAATGCGAGCCAAATGCTCATGGTTCATCCATGATGGGTTAAATGCAGAGAAGGAATTTCCCCATGAGGGATTAATACAACATAAAAAATTAATTAAATCATAATAATTAATTAATAATCATCTAACATGGTACGAGTCCCAGGATGAGCGGTCTAATCGAACCACACTGCTCAATACCTCCATTCTACAGACTTCCATTAGCCTGGACCAAGGTTCTTTATTAATCTCTTTTCTGTAAAATGTATTATTACAAATGGAATTACTGAAATATGTCAAATGTCAGAGACATGCACGTACATTGTTAATGAACCCACTGGCTATGTTAAATCAAGCATTCACCGAATCATATGTATGTTTAATGTTTTATGACTTGTTTACCAAAGACCGCCATGGAAAAGCTGAGTTTTAAATATAGCATCACAATGATGTGTCTCATGGACTGCACAGTACACTTTACTTTCCCATAGTATATGTCACAGAGAGAAATTGTGTCAATGAAGGATGATTGGAGCTTTTTCTTTCCTCAACGATATCCCATATCAATGATGAGCTTCCTGACTGCATGAATGAACCAAAGCTATTGATCCACGAGAAGATCCCAACTTGTGTTCCATCGTGTGTTTTTGCGGTTGTCAATTTAAAATGTGATAATTTTTACATTGAAATAATCCATTATATTTTCAAATTAGCAATCTAGTATTCAAAGTTTCCTTGCATTTGCCTTGAGTACTGTCCCAGACCCAGATGTAAATACTGGCAGGATGCACCAGGAGGAAATATATTTATACATTCCCTGCTGCACAGAGGAGCAAAGGGCAGCATCTGTAGTGAGTGAGATTCAAATGAGGTCGGCCACCTGGATTACCGACTCTGAAGGAAACAGCTGTATGTTTTGTGATGTGTTATAGGTGTATATAAAGAGAAGATATGTTCTGTGCTCTCTGTTTTATTTGTTTTTGTAGACAGATGCAAGGTAACATTACATTGGCATAGCCAGCGGCAAGGCTATGCAAAGGGGCCATGAAACATTAGATGCAGGCCATTCAAGTTGTTTACATCACTCAGAATCGGGGAAGTATATATTTTCTTTGAATATGTAGCAACATAAATTTAACCCTTATCTATAGAAAGCTAGAATTTCAAATCACTGGATAGCTCAGTAGGTTTGGTGAGTCCTTGCAAGTTAGAAAGGTCACACCTAGAGATGCCCTCCTGCCGGACAAGATTGACGAGAAGTTGGTCACTGAGACACGCTAATTATGGAGCGGAGAATACGACTACACCAGGAACCGCACGAAAAGGTCGGGAAACAGGGGTAGCGATCGGGTAACCTGAAGCATAAACAGAGAATGGCTCAAGCAGACACAAGGAGGAAGATTCAAGCTGTCTGTCCAGGAGCTTCCTGGCCTTTTTAAGCTGGAAGGAGACACAATACCGTCAAGAAGTGGATATGTTAGCCATATAGATTGATATAAAATATAAAGATGTAAGTACAGTCATTTTCATATGGCCAATCCAAACTTTCTAAAACTAATAACTCTTTTGACTGCATTATTAAATAATTCCAAGTATCACAAGAGTGACTCATTAAGGTAATAATTTCACTTGCTAGTATTGTCATCGGTGGTTATAATAATCCAAACCGAAGGAAATCTGTATGGTAAAGAATTTGAACAATTATTTATGCAGTATTTGCTTTTAAGCTTAAATACATACAACTCATTGTACCCAAACAAAATATTCATTCTTTTTTGTGCTAATGAAGCATAACACTTCTGCACAAAGGAAAGTGATAAAATATTTTTGTATTATGTATTTTCATAAATCTGAATATTCTTTAATGTGCTCAAATGTCATAATTTCCGGGAAGCATTTTACATTAAGTCCTTGGAAGGATATCATAGTGCTAATTTAAATTTAAGATTTAAACACCTTTGGGTTGTATGCACATCGACTGTAGCATGATTGCCCTTTGAAACCAGCCCTACTGTGAAGCATTTACAGACGTAATTATCCATTTTTATGGGAACAAAAGATTTTGAGGTACTTGTAATGCAGTAATGTCAGGATTTTGTGTGCACTGGGAGGTTATGAATGAGAGCGTAGGCAAATGGGTGCGTGTGTGTTTCCCCTTTGTGTAAATCCCAGCACGTCCTCAAGTGTACTTTCGTCATCCTTTGTTTTCAACTTTGTGCGATGACAAGAATACACTTTAATTTGTACTCCTGTGTGTGTATGAAAAAGGGGTCCGGCATGAATGTGTGTTTATGCATGCATGCATAGTTTGTTAGTGTGCACGCACATGTATATATGTATGTATGTTTGTGCGTGTGAGGCCTGTTCCCTGCCATCCAAGCAGACAGGTGTCAGGTCGTATCAACGCATCGCTCCAGTGACCAGGTGGAAACCTGGAGGAGAAAAGGTGAATCACTGGGACAACAAAACTGCTCGGCTTCGTCCACCATTATGGATGGCAACACACTCCCGAACTCACACATTGTTATCACATAGGGATGGAGAAGTTGTGGAAGACAAGAGAGTAAAGAGACATGTAGATATCGTAAAAACAACAAGTAAGGCTACTTGACTAGGTCTGGCAGCACACACTCACACTCGCACACACACAGACTTTGTTGGAGTCAATCTTAGTCAAATATGATGAGAAATACTACAACATCCACACATATACATACATACATATGAGTTACTCATACTAGCATGTATAAAAGAATAATAATAATAAATGTATATGGTGCTTTTCAACAAAGTTCTCGATTGGGAGGAATGCCGAAAGGAACACCTACACACAGACCCCTCTTATGTATCAATCATGTTTGATTGAAAAGCTTATACACAGAGCTGCTGTGTGTGTGTTTGTAATTCTTGTACCATCTCTGCTTGACGAGAAGAATGATTTCTCCTCCCTCCTCTTCTTTGCTCCATCTCTCATTTCTCACTCCTAATTCATTTACACACAGGCAGATCAATTCAGACACGCAATGTGCTGAGGATAACTGCTGCAGCTGTAACGCCAGCTATTGAAAGCAGATTGGAGCAAAAAATAACAGCAAAAGGGACACCAGCACTGATGTTCCCTGCTATGCATCTCTGCTCGGTCAGACACACATTCCTCACCAATCACCTTCCCTCTTCCGACTCATTTTTGACTCATCCCACACAAAGTCACAATCCCACCTCCTTCCATATTCACCTTCATATTGCCCGGGTGTCCCGTAGCTCATCTCCTCTGCTTTTTTTTTTTCTCGGCTTGCTTGTTGCTTCTTCACCACCTCCACACATGCACATTACTCTCTCGTACCTTTCTGTCATTTTGTACATCCCCTTCATATTTCTTCCAGCACCTTTCTCTCTTCTTCACCAAATTTCTTCCACCCCCCTTCCCACTGGGCGCTGCTACGGTAGAGCGTCGGGGAGCCTCTGATCACAGCAGCGTTAACCACAATTTAGGGTGACTTGTGGCAGGATGAGACCCATGTACCGGAAAACCTTGGCTAGCCTGCCTGAATTTAAATCTGATGCTTGCCTCGCCATTTTTTGCTCCCCTGCTCTCTTCCTTTTTTTGCCCTCTAGTCTATTTGTATATATGTATGTGTGCTTGTGTGTGCGCGCATGTGCTTGTGTGTGCATGTGCATGTTCTTAGCCCGACATCCTAATGGGCAGGAAATGTTACCAGCCCATTGGGCTGTGAAGGGCTGAACTCACCTTGAGAACTGAGAGTAGGAAAAACACAATAGATCAATTCCAATATAGTTAAATGCATATTCCAAACTTTATTTTCTTATAAAATGTATCATTATCATAAGGTTCATTAGATACATCTGAAAACAATATTGTTTCCTACATACCCTGACATTTATCTCCCTCTTTCATTATTTTACATCTTGTTGCTATCTACTCTCCAGAGACAACTTGACAACTGGGCCTTTCAAAGGAGTCTTATATATTATGTTCCCATGGTTTCCAATGGTTGGAACATCTTCTGGGAGGTTTTGTTTGCCATTTCCCAGCCATGTCTGGGCAATAAAGAATAAAGCTACAGAAGAGGATCCAGCATATATATATATATATTTCTTTTCTCGTATCTACCTGTAGATAAAGGGGGATGATATTCGCTTTTTTACAAGCTGTCATGTTCACAGTGCTGTATGGGATATATATCCAAGGGCAGGCAATACCATTATGGTTCCTAGAGATGATTGCACCCTCTGCTGTGGTTTCCAGTGATGATGGACTCACACACAAATACACAAACACTTACAAGAACACCCATGTGGTTCCAGATCGACTTAGCATCACTTGCTAATTACCTTTACATTTCTACATTTCTGCTTGTTCAAGCTTTGTTTCAAGCAACAACGAGTAATTGATTTTTTTAACATGTGTGTGAGCTAACAGTTTGCCCTGTCCATTTCGGTTACTGCTGAACCACTATTGAAAACTGCTGTGTTAGAACCTCGCTGGCAAAACAATGCTTTCCTCATGAAATGTTTTTTGAATGGTGTTGTGTTCATCCCATGTTGAATTACTTTAGTTTTTGGTGGGCCAGAAAGTTCCTGACAAGTAAGACTGCATGAAATGGGAGGGGAGTTGTCTATGGTGTTGTAACAGTGGGGATGTTTACAAAGCTGGCATCAAGTCCATAATCTCTCAAAACGTGACTTCAAATCACATTAGCTAAGAAAGTTAGTCTTTTCAAGCTTATCCATGTTTCATTGGAACCTAATTATAGTGTTTTTGGAGGGATGCAGAACCAAGGGCATCACTGTTTTTGGTCAGGAATCAAGATATTTATTTATTATTTTCTTTGTAACTTGTCAAAAAAACTTGTAAAATGACTCAAGAGTTTTTCCACAATGGTCCAAGCCTCAGATAGGAAATTACATGCAATATATATAAAACTTTGCTGTGGGTTAATGGAAAACTCTATGTTAGGGTTTGCCTCACACCAGCCAGCTAGCACAAATTACCAGCAATTGCCAGCAGTCTCACTGGTTGTCAGGTGATTGTTCACTCAATCCTCACGTCATCCGTACATGCTCCTACGCATCCTGTGACCAAAGACTACAGACCGATGAAATTGGTGGTGGGAGACCATTGTGTGAAACCCTGTTAGGTTTAGTCCCTACGTAGACTCACCTGTTCCCTATGCATCCGGAGACCACTGTCCAGTGACCGGAATGTGAACCCCGGTCAGGCTTAGTCCCTACTTACCCTTGTTTGTTTCTCTAAACATCCAGAGACCAGAGACCCGAGACAAGATGCCGTTGACTGGAGAATGGAGTTCGAACCCCGTCTGGGCAGGAGCAAGAGTGATGCTGCCACAGCCTTCATTCAGGCCAGAGTCCGGAGACCACAGACTCGGGACCACAAACTGGAGACCGCAGACCAGAAATCCGTGACCGGAGACCAGAGTCCGAACCACTGTCGGGATTGTACCCGCCATGCTATCCAGTTACTGAAGCACCTGACTCTTGCATTAAAGCGTCCCCTTGAGCTGGAGAAAAATGCACTCG
>CAAKHD010003653.1:0-41137 GCA_901007705.1 Fistularia tabacaria
CGGATTAATTACCAGACAAAAAAAAACAAGCGCTGTTTAATGTGTGTGTGTGTGTGTGTGTGTGTCTGTGTGTGTGTGTGTGTGTGTGTGTGTGTGTGTGTGTGTGTGCGTGTGCGTGCGCGTGCGTGCGTGTGTGCGTGTGCGTGCGTGCATGCGTGTGTGTTTTAAACTATACTTAATCTCACTGTACACAAACCAGCTTCTCCAAACATCCAATGGGGGCAGTGCAGTTTCTTTATTTTTTATTTTTCCCTCTTCCCTGTCAGGTCTGTCGCTGGGCGACGAGCAGGGGAGGCAGCCAATCGGAATCGTGCTGACCGTGCTGGGCGTCGTGGTGCTGGACTTCTGCGCCGATGCGACGGAGGGGCCGATCAGAGCTTACCTGCTGGACGTGGCTGACGCCGAGGATCAAGACATGGCGCTCAACATCCACGCCGCCTCAGCCGGTACACCTGACTCCCGACCCACGGGAAGCGAATGCCCTGAAGGTCATCTAAAAGTCTTTTTTTTTTTAAATGTTTTTTTGTCGCCCCTCTGTGTACTCAGGGCTCGGCGGCGCCGTCGGCTACGCCCTCGGAGGCCTCGACTGGACCCACACCTTCCTGGGGAAAGCCTTTCGCTCCCAGGAGCAGATCCTCTTCTTCTTCGCCGCCATCCTCTTCTCTGTGTCCGTGGTGTTGCATCTGCTCAGCATCGAGGAGCAGCAGTACATCCCCCAGCATGACAGACTGGACCAGGTAGAGCAGGGGTGTCAAACTGGAATCCACAGGGGGCCAGAGTTCAAAACTGGGACAAAGTCGCGGGCCAACATTGATATTTATTGAAAAAAAAAATCTTCCTCCGGAAACAACAATGACTCTTTTCATTTAGGCTTAAAAATTGAATATGCAGAGCTTAATGCGAGAACTATACAATATATAACTTAATATTGCACACATGCAAAATTGGAATTCCAATTACACATCAATGGCATTCATTTTCTTAAATAAAAAAATCAGATAAAAATCGTATGCCTCTTTTTATTTGCAGCCTTCTGAATTAAATTTCGACACTAACCTTTTCCGACAGGCTAGTAATCAACCAATTCACTCATAATAATATCCTTCAATGAACGTGAAACCATTCAAGCCCGTGTCTTGGAGTCGCGAGGAGAAGCGCATAAAGAAAACGTTAATTCTAGCTCAGGTTGCTACACACTGATCTACTCCGATGTGTCCAAGCCAGATACCTGGCATCTCTTTTCGGATGCTCTTTCCTCAGTGTCAGGGCTCAGGCTCTGAGCTGAGGAAATCCGCCTCCCGCTTTCCGCCTTTCTTTTCGCCGTTTTTCGGAGGGGTATCACGGTGGCCAGTATTAGCATAAGGTCGCTATTACGACTGTCAACAGAGGAGAGGGCATTGCATGGGATTTGCAGTATTAGCAGTGGCTGTAAGTAGTAGGCTGTAATACCGGCGGGCCAGCTCTAATCGTCATTTGGTATGTCTTCGCGCGCCTGTGTGCGTGTGCGTGTGTGTCTGTGTGTGTGTGTGTGTGTGTGTGTGTGTGTGTGTGTGTGTCTGTGAGATCGAGTGAGTGAGTGAGTGAGTGAGTGAGTGAGTGAGTGAGTGAGTGAGACAGAGCGAGAGAGAGAGAGGTGACTGTTATCTGCATGTCTAATATCTAATCGAATAATCTGTTCAGTATCCTGTATGGGTTAAGCCAAAATTGAAGAAGAAAGTAAATAATATGGGACCTATAAATATTCATCTATGTTTATGTATTGGTCTCTTTGAAGTACAGCTCACATATATTTGTTACGCCAAGCCAATATTCAGCTAAGCAAAGAAAATTAGTGACCGGATGAGAGAGGCTTCACTCCTGTGCTGATGTGATGAAGGTAAAAATATCAATCAGTTCTCACCATTTATACCGCCATTATTCCACTATAACTAAAGTGTGGAATTAAACCAGAAAAATATGATTGTAAGAAAACGTGTCTAAAATCGCTGGATTACATGCAAATGTTTTTAAAGGGAGAAAAACAAAAACTGTATTTTTGTTTCCTATAAACATGAAGCTGTGCAATGTGCCTGAAGTGATCACATGGCAGTAAATGTGTAAAGGTTTTAAATGAGGCAAAGGACGCAAATGGTTGAAGAGTAAATTATTTGCTCTGAACGTTTTTATTTCTTAATTTAAAAGACAGGGAATAAAACCAAACTACAAGAAGGTACCTTAAATCGTTCTGTGAGATGTTTACATTTGCTCTTGTTTTTGTTTCTTTGCTCTCATTTATTTGATTCTAGCTGCTCTGAACACAAGACATTTTTGCACCAAAGTCTATTAATTAGATTGTACTTGCGGTGAAATGGTGGTAAAGATGTTCAGGTGAATAGTGAGTATAGCTCTCTAACATTGTCAATCTTCTCAAGTTACAGCCTGTAGCATAGTGTTCTGTGTTCGTTGTTCCTAAATCCAAGTTCAAAACATTGAACCCAAAACAATCAGTTCAATCATTTCATAACATTAACCAAGTCCTGTGAGAGACCAAGTTAGTTCCAAGTTCATCTTATCATGGAATGAGGAGGAATGTGGAGCTATCGTCAAAAAATATGAGCTACTGACTAATTTTCCGGGGTTGACGGACAAAGAGACTTGAAATTTGATATAACTTTTTTATTTGGTCCCAAAGTGTTTTCTGACCTGTTGTTTTTGTAATCCTGCTCCATCCAGACCAAAAATGCCATGAAGTAGCTTGGTAATGCCTATAATATATTATTATATGCTATGTTATGGGAAAATAACAGTCAAGTCTTTTGCATGGTGTAATTGAACAGACTGTATAATTCTGAGCAACAGCATGTGGAGGCATTTTATTACCCCTATGTGTGCTTTTCTCCGTATTAAGTTGTATTTTTTCATCCAAGGCTTGGATTTTTTGTTGGAATTAGGGATACAGTTATGTACGCATGACCTATTGCTTGGCTGGCCTATAGAATAGAATAGGATAGAATAGAATAGAATGGGCCTTTATTCATCCCACATTGGAAAGACAGTTGGAGAACAATTATGTATACCATACCACCATACCTATCTGAACTGCTTCATTTTACCATTCTCTTCTGCTCTCTCAGCTCTCAGCACTATGGGATACAGAGCATTCAGTCTCTCCGCTCCTTGGCTACGGAATCCCGACCCCCGCCTTCCATCAGTAATGCTGACTCTCTCTTCAGTTTCAGTCAAAACTCAAAAGTCCATCTGTTCAAAATTGCCTACTCTCTCTAATCTTGATTTCGACTACTGCAAATATTTTAATCTTTTTAATCATTTTTATCTTTTACCTTTTTTAACTTTTGTTAGGTGACCTTGGGTTTACAAATGCGGCAACAAATGAAATGCATTATGATGATGATGATGATGATGATGATGATGATGATTTTTTTAATGATAATTTTTATTATTATTGTGACTGTGAATTTGATTGGGATTATGATTAATGTTGTGGTTGTGGTTGTTGTATTATTATTATTATTAGTAGTAGAGTTCATTAATTCTATATCCTGCTTATCCCGTACTCAGGGTTGCAGGGGGGCTGGTGCCTATCCTAGTTGTTATTGAACAAATGGTGGGGTACACCCTGGGACAGTTGCCATTATTATTATTATTATTATTATTATTATTATTATTATTATTATTATCGTTGATGTTGTTGTTTTATTATTTTCAATTACTACAGATTACCGCAGAACAATAAATAAAAAAACAGGGGTTTAATAGAAAGGATACTGAACCTAATGCGACTATATTAAAATGACTGTATTAGCTTACCAGGATAGAGTAAACTTTAAAACTTCTTTGTTTGTTTGTAATTTTCAGCTGTATTCGTCTGAGGTGGAGCATTGTGTTCTGTTAGTGTCGGAAAATGTCTTTGCTTTCAGTTCTGCCACTAGCAGACGTCATTATTGGATGTTCTTGACAGTCTGTCTTTCTGTCATCGCCAGATGCGATTCACCCTGGTGTTTTGCACTTGGTGGTTGAAGAACTTGATGTTGTTTACAAGATGGCAGTTGTCTTTTATAGTTCTCACATGTTATAAACTCAATATAACACACATCAATTTATAATTCTTTAATTTTTTTCACTTGATAGTTAACCTTTATTGAACCAGGGAAAAAAAGATTTAAAATGCTCAATGAAATAAATTCAATTAGTTTCCAGTCTTTCTGAAACATATTCCACGCAGAATCAGCAGTATTTCCTTTCAAATGAAAGAATGACCGTTCCCTGAGATGCCAGAACAGGCCGTCCCACCCCGAGTATAAACAAAGAAAACTTTAACTGACTTAAAATGAATACCATCCATCCATCATCTGCCTCTTATCCATTTAATTTAAATTCCACATGACTGCAATACAAAATGTTGAACAATTTTTGCACAACGGCAGTGTTGGGCCTGGGATGTGTGAGCTATCATAACAGTTAGGAAGCCATTTATCCAATATTTCTTTTGACATTCTACCGGGTTTGACTCACACACACATTGTTGGCATATAATTTAATCTTAAACATAATGTATAACTGTGACGTATTGCAGGTATGCCTGAATGGTGCAAGGATATTGTTTGGGCGTATTGCTTGCTAATTTTATTGATATCCTGGATATTTGGATTGTTAATTTTTCTTTAGGTCAGTGGAACACCACAATTGAATGTTATGGAGATACTGAGGAACCCTGTGACGGACCCTAAATGGCATCTGGTGAAAAATCACTGACATCTAGTGGCACATACAGTTGGTGTGCTTAAATGACATGCTGTGGGTAAACACTGCTAGAAGTAAATATGAAATTACTTCCAGATATTGCCTTGGTTATACAAACAGCTAACAACACGCCTTGTTTTAGATCAATCGTATAATTTCATTACGTTTTATTTGTATACCTTTTTGTACACACTTTCTTTATGTGCATAAAAGTGACTCGAGAGGAAGAAATTCAAACGACAGACATATGGCTTTTGACATGTCCCGCTGTTATACACCAGATGTCACTATCCGTCAATGGGATACTACTAAAATGCCACCAGATACAAGAAGCCACTATTCAGTCTCCCTCTGAACAGCTGGTATGACACCAGTAAACATTTAGTTTAGAAAGATTGATACAAGGTAAAATAGGATGGAAACAAATTAGTCACAGTAGACAACAGCAAAGCCCCTGAGGTCTCAATGTATAAATGGCTTTTTGGATGTAATGAGAATATCAAAAGAGTGAGGTGGACTCGAACCTAGGTGACATGTGTATTTTTGAACTGATGTGTGTGTCACTGTGAAAACGAGTACAGTTACCTAATTCTGGGTTTGAGTGGTGT
Organism: Fistularia tabacaria; assembly: GCA_901007705.1. NCBI lineage: Eukaryota > Metazoa > Chordata > Actinopteri > Syngnathiformes > Fistulariidae > Fistularia > Fistularia tabacaria. The sequence goes on from CAAKHD010003653.1 coordinate 5,349, forward strand.
TGTTATATTAATGCATGCATGTTATATTAATGGTTGGACAAACAAAAGATGGAATTCTGGCAGCTCACCTGGGTTTGCCTTTGATGGTAGGGCTAAAGCAATCTAGGGCGTGGTGGAAAATGGTGGGGAGGGGGGGAGGGTCATCTCAACATCTAACTGCAAAAGAAACCAGTCCTGTACACAAACCTCCCATATCCTTTACTGATGGATAAGCAGGTGGACTGAAACCTCCAAGTCAAAGTCAGCTCTCCAACCAATCCTACATTTTAACACCAATCCAAGTGCCCCAACTGGCCTCGCTATTTGCAATGACAGATGGGAGAAATATCTTCATCTGGCCCATGAGTGCCCAAATGTGGCAAAAGATGTTGCATTTTTCCAATCTTTTTGCACAGTTTAGCCTCTCCAGGGTGCTGTTCTGCGATTCAAAGGCTAAGCTTCTGCCACCAAGGCACCTTGTTTGTTTCATATTAAGTGTATTTTGGATTTTCCAAAATAATGGCTCTATTATGGTCTATATGCAGATCTCTTCTTGAAACCTGCCAGTTGTAGTGTCTGGTAATCACCTTTGAAAAACATATTTTGTCAAAATTAAAGCTGCTTGTGCTAACAATTAAAGGGAAATATGACATATATGAGTACGGTAGTTTCATAGCTGGATGGAAACCAATGTTGTTTTGTGCTGTTGTATTTCCAGTGACCTTTGCTTATGATTTTTAGCAAATTTAAATTGTTTGGCACTGTTTCACAGTTAAATGCACCTTTTTCAAGGAAGTTGACATTTTTAATGATACTGGCTGATATACAGAAAATGATGCACTACTTAAGTTTTTTTATTTTTATAAAACCTAATGTCATTCAAAGCCAATCCAAATTAAAAGTTCTTTCTTTCAAAAAGTCAGCAAGAAAACATCTACTATGTTAATCCCATCTAAGTGTTAAATCAACAACAGCTCTGTTATTTGTGCAAATGCAAACTATGGCAGACAGTGACGGGGGTGGGTGGAAGCAAATGCTTCCACGATATATCCCCTCAACTAAGATCATTTTAGCAGTTGTTTAACCAGCCAGAAACTATGTACCATAATCGGATGATAGAGATGCCAGAGAACCTGTTCACTCATTTAGCAGCACTTTTAAATATGGTTTCTTTTAAAATGAAGCACCAAAGTACAATTGTGGGTTGCATATGTATAAACCTCCGGTTTAAGCCATGCCCCCTAAGTCCCTAGTCCCGTGAGGTGAGAGGCCACGCCCCTCAAAAACCTCCACCTACTAGAGAGAGCAGGAATGGGAAAAATAGCTTGTGGAGAAAGTTGCAATGTCTGTTTTATCTGAAAGTGTGGTTTTCAACAGGGAGGTCAGGAAACATTATATGTCTCTCGGCCAGGATGGAGTGTGTCAGGTGATGTATGTTTGGCTTGATAAAACTGGAAAAAATCTGCTATGTAAATCCAGGACTCTCAGCAAAGACCCGAAAGGACTTGAAGGTAACGTACTATAAAGTCCTCCTGCTTTAAAATCTAAAGATGAAGGAATCCCCACAACATTTGTAATGTTTTAGGAAGTAGCATTTTACAAGCTGTTTTTTCTGTTTCACATGACAATGCATTCTCATCAAATGTTTTTATCCCCCGACAGATATTCCAGTGTGGAATTCCGCCTGGACGCTAGATAAAGTTGTTTATGAAACTGTCTTGATGCCAGTCAGAATGTTTCGGGATCCTTTCAATTATGATCCCAATAAACTAGTGCTCTGTGAAGTGTTTGACTACAACTACAAGCCTGCAGGTAGAAAGTTAAACTGTGGCCTGGGATGAAACATTAGAACAACAAAAAGGCCCAAAGAAGCTAACTGATTTGATATCTTCTGCTTTGGAAATAGTAAATAATCGACGTTCAAAGTGTGCTGAAGTCTTGAAAGAAATGATCGAATTTCAGCCCTGGTTTGGAATGGAGCAGAGGTACACGCTCTTAGACCTGGATGGAAATACTTTTGCGTGGTCTCCTCAAACTTCAAAAGGTACACTAAATTGTCACTATGATACATTTTGAGTTCGCAGGTAGGTACAAATGTGTTGTTTTTTTTTTGCAGTTACAGGACAAGGATGTGTGTTATTTTTGTTGCACTTTTGTTCACAGTATCCTCTGCTATGGACACCAGGATAGTCTATGGAAGAGATATAAGCAACTACCATGACAAAGCTTGTCAGTACGCAGGAGTCAGTGTATGTAGTGTGGTGTCAGGATCATTGCTCTCACAGGTAATATTTGAGCCAAACTGGTTTGGGCCCTATTCGCCTAAAACCTGTCCCAACACACTGCTCTTCCTTCATACTTTCAGTCTCAGTTATTTCACGAAGGGGTGTGGCCTCTCACCCCTGGGCTAAGAGCTGGCGGACGTGGTTAAATCGGGTATATATTGGCGATGACGCATGTTCAGTGTAGGTTAATTGTTTGTTGGTGTGTAAAGCCCTGCGAAGGAGGCAGGGGGCCCATCAAGTTGGGGTCACCAGGGCCCCCTGCCTCCTTTGCAGGGTTTTACACACCCCTTAGTGTCCACCACAACATCATATACATCTACGTCTTATTCATAGTATGTGACCCACACAGCATATTTCTGGTCTGAATTTACCTTAATGTATGAATTTAACATATTTACTTAAATCTAGAAAAAAAACAGCATATTTACTCATCAATAGGTTTGTTTCGCAGTCCACACTAAAATTTTGTTGTCTCCACATTAGTCACAGTTTCACATTGGCCCGGGTGAGGGAACAGAAATGGCAGATCATCTGTGGATGGCTCGTTTCATTTTGCACCGTGTTTGTGAGGAGTTCGGAGTTGTCGCCTCCTTTGGTGCTGGTCAACCTGACAAAAACAATGGTACAACTGGATGCACTTTGACATTCAGCACTGAGAAGATGAGAAGTGAGGGGGGACTTCAGTAAGTATATGAAGCATCATGTGTTTGCTAACAATACGATATGTCATTCACGTAGTAATCACAATCTTTGAAAATACAGGCATATTGAGGAGGCTGTCAGAAAGTGGGGAAACTGCAGTGCTCAGCATCGAAGCGCAAATGGTGTCGATGACAACATGAGCAACCTCATCGGACAGTTCAAGGCTTCAGGTCTCCATGACTATTCTCCTTTGACAGTCGGTTTTCATATCCCCAAACACGTCAGCCAGAGAGGGTGCGGGTACTTGGAGGACAGGCGTCCTGTTGCCAACTGTGACCCTTACGTGGTCATACACCACTTGGTGGAGCATTGTTTACCCCAAACCAATGATTTGCCAATTAAGTAGAGAAGAATATTAGAACACAGTGAGAGGGGGACAAAGCAGAATCAATTGGAAATTATGTAATTTGTTGGCGTAAAGTATCAAATCCCCATATTCCTGTCCAGCCATGAGCACGAACAACAATTGGAAAGAAATCGATATTTGGGTTAATAGCAGTCTCTCAGTCTCGGAGTTGCTCCACATGTTTAAATTCCCCTCTGGACAAAAAAATGCTTTTTCAGCCTCACTGTAGAATTCTATACATATGAGTTGTTTCTGTTCACAAAGAGAGTCCAGGTGTACAAGGCTGCAAATTTTAATACAGTGATTTCGAAATGAGAGATTGACTGATCTTTTATCTGTATATGTCGCGCTGGGATCGACGGGCGACCGGTCCAGGGTTGTACTCCACCTCTCACCCAATAGGCAGCTGGCACAGGCTTCAGGATCCAATTCTGAATCGACTTTATTGATCCCACAATAGGCAAATTCAAGTTTCACAGTAGCATTACAAATAGTGTCAATAGTAATAGAAATAAATCAATAAATAAATGAAAAACATCAATATGAAATATATATGTATGTATGTATATATATATGTATGTATACACACACACACATATATATGCATATATGTGTATGTATGTATGTATATATATAAATAAATAAATAAATAAATATATATATATATATAAAATATGAGAGAAATAAAAGAGATGCCTTGTGATTGGAGTTAATGCAAAATAGGGATGGAGGTAGTTGGGTTGCGCTAAAGAAAAGAGCATTTTTGATGATAAGCGGAGGATAATGGATGGATGGATGTAGGGACATCTGTGCAGTACTTCAGGGGGAGATGTTGTTTATTCCAACAGTCAACTTTAAAATGACACACACACACACACACACACACACACACACACACACACACACACACACACACAAAAATTCAGGTGGATGAGGTGTAATTTCAAACAAAGACATATGTACTTCCACCCAATCTCACTCTTGCCTGACTTTTGCTGAGAACCGTACACATGTTGTGAACAAATAACACACAACGACCGTATTGGCCGTATCTCGGCATTTGAGTGGCAGCTGGTTGGGCATGTGGTTCCCCCACTAAATCTGCTGTGCGCTCAGAGCATCATTGCCGCTCGGCGCGACTACAGCAAGACGCGCGCACTTGACTTCCAGTGCGCATTTTGCGCGCGCACTTCTGTACACATGGAGGTCGTTCGCGACGGTTCGGAAAACGACATGGTCGTGCGTAAAACCAAGCGATGAGCAACACCACCGATTTGGCAACGGTTGGAGCTGGCGGTCGGAGCCATTTACCGGCGCACCGGGCCTTCACCGGGTGCGTCCTGGCTCTGCTCATCATCTGGACGCTTCTCGGCAACTTCACGGTGTGCGCAGCGGTTTACCGCTTTCGGCACCTGCGCACCAAAGTGACCAACATCTTCATCGTGTCCCTGGCTCTGTCGGATCTGTTAGTCGCCGTGCTGGTGATGCCGTGGAAAGCCGTGGCCGAGGTGGCCGGTTTCTGGCCGTTCGGACGATTCTGCAAGACCTGGCTGGCCTGTGACATCATGTGCTCCACGGCCTCCATCCTCAACCTGTGCTTGATCAGTGTGGACCGATACTGGGCCATCTCCAACCCGTTTCGCTACGAGAGGAGCATGACCAAGAAGGTGGCGTCGGTCATGATCGGGTTTACGTGGACGGTCTCCGTGGTCATCTCCTTCCTCCCCGTGCAGCTGGACTGGCACCGCGCGGACGTCGGCGAACCGGCCGTGGAGGATGTTGGATTTTACAACGCCAGCGCGGACGCGAACTGCGACTCCAGCCTGAGCCGCACGTACGCCATCTCCTCTTCCCTCATCAGCTTCTACATCCCCGTGGCGATCATGATCGTGACCTACACGCGCATTTACCGCATCGCGCAGATGCAGATCCGGATAATCTCGTCCCTGGAGCGGGCGGCCGAGCGCGCACGGTGCTGCCGCTCGGAGGCGTTGGTGCCCCGCTTGTGTTCCGAGATCCACGCCGACTCGTACCCACGGTCCCACGACGCATCCCAGCTGAACGTGTCCATCAAGAAAGAAACCAAAGTCCTGAAAACGCTCAGCATCATCGTGGGGGTTTTCGTTTGCTGCTGGTTACCGTTTTTCGTCCTGAATTGCGCGTTGCCCTTCTGTCCCGGACGCGGCGCCCCGGGCGCCCAGCGCGGCACTTACTGCGTCAGTGAGAAAACCTTCGACGTGTTCGTGTGGATCGGCTGGAGCAACTCGTCCCTCAACCCGGTCATATACGCCTTCAACGCGGACTTCCGGGACGCCTTCGTGCGCCTGGTGCGCTGCGGGGGACGGGGCTGCTGCGCCGCGGCAGTGGAGGCGATGATAGCGGGCAACGAGACCGGACAGGTGAGGCGGGAGAGCAAGCCGGGAACGTCCTGTGCCACGAATCCCAGAGGGAGCGCGGACAGCGGGAACACCACCGTGAGCGTGATTTTCCACAAGGGGACCGCGTCGGAGCAGGTGGTGGACACGGAGGAGAGGCGTGACAGAGACAGACTGACGCATCTACCCTCATAGATTATATACCTGACCCCTGTGACCCCGTGTGGGGAACCATCAGTCTGCTCAATGGCTTTATCAACATGGATAAACTCCAGATAATTTAATATAAAAGGTTCTCTTAAGATAGAGCATAGAACGCTTTCTGCAAAGTGCTCTCTCTCTCTCTCGCGCACAAACACACCACCTCATTTGTTTTCAGTTAATTGTTTATTCAAATATTAAATAAACATCGAATAAGTCATATTTTGGACACTTCTTTTCTGGATTCAAGAGGTGAAGAAAACATATGAAACAATTTCCCATTTTCCCCACAAAGTCACCAGGGTATAGATTTGCTTTCTGCAGAGCAGCCCTGCTCCCTCCCTTCCCCGTGTCACGGATGGAGAGACTTAACAAAGGTTAGACTTTTTTTTTCTGAATCTCTCCAAATGGTATTATGTAACCTGTTCACATTAGCACCAGTCAGCTGTGCAGCTTGTTGGATGAGCTGTGCCGTCTGTTTCACCTTCTCCATCCCCGTGAAAGAAATGAACATGAATAATTTATAAAGGTGGTTCCTGTAAAAGATCATTTTAAATTCTTTTTTTTTTTTTTTTTTCAGCAACAACCTGTAGAAATACAACAGTTGTTATTATTCGGTGTCTGGCTTTTATGTCAATGCAGGATTGTGGATGGAAATATGCTGTGACCTACAGATGAACATCTCTTGATTTTCATTTCATGACATTTCCTTGTAATTTCTTTGTTAAATATGAACACACGTGTTATATCTACAAGGAACTGAAACCTTAATTTACCCCTTGAGCATTTTGCACTTTTCACACTGAGCAGAAAGTAGTCATACTCCAACATATAAAGAAATAACTTCACATTTTTGTTAGTTACTGATGTCTTGATTTTACGCTAAGTACAATATTAACATATTGAATAATAAGTGTGTGGAAGTTAAAGGCATCAGACCAAAAAAAGTTGAACACAAACATAAATGAGCCACAGGGTTTGGGCCGTTGCCTACAGTAAGTGTATGCCACTATTGAATGCAGTAGTCAATTTAGACAATATTACATCCATTCCAGTACAACAATGTTGTCTGGTTTAGAGACAGAGGAAACTGAGGAAAAGACAGGAGGCAGTGCTGGAGTTGAAAATGTTGAGGTTCTCTGATGAGGGAGGATAGGATCAGGAATGGGTCCATCAGAGGGTGTCACATGTTTTGGAGAAAGTCAGAGAGGCCACACTAAGATGGATTGGACATGTACAGAGGAGAGTACTGGTAGAAGGACTCTGTGGTTGGAACCGCCACGCAAGAGGTCTTGAGGAAGAGTGAAGAGGAGATTTATGGATGGAGTGAAAGAGGACAAGAAGTTAGTATGTTTGAGAGAAGAGAATACAGAGGATAGGGTTAGATGGAGGAAGATGATTTGGTGTTGACCACTGAAGGGAACAGTCCAAAGGAGAACAAGAAATGCCTTTATTTTCTCGTACAGTTATACATGGAGCACAACGTGATCAAGATTTTGAGCACTTAACCCATCATGGATGAGCCAGCTAAGGAGTTCAGTGTCTTGCTCAACAACAGGCGAGGAGAGAACGGGAATCAAACCAGGGATGGTCGGTTCCAAAGACGACCGCTCTAACCGCCTGCACTACGCTGTCCCAAGAAGAGACCCATGTTCTTCTGTAGCCACAAACCACACAGTGCAGTCGATACTCTTGGTACCTTTACTTATCTCCTTTGCTAAATATCACTCACAATGAAACACAGCATAACGTTATAAAGATGTTGTATAGGCCACCACACTTCACTAGACTTTTCTCATCGGAAGGGTACAGTATGTATATATCAGCGTTGGAGAAATTCACAAATAGCATTCTCAGAGGACTCATTTTGAAAAACTGGCATAATCGAACTCAACTCTATTTTGGTGAATTAAAGATGAAACTGTATTGAGTTATTCAGTTTATTGTAATATATTTATTGTGGCTCACAGATAAATCAGTACTTCTACTGTCTTTTGAATTGATAAAATACATCGATAATAGCAAAACTCATGCTGGAAAACAAGGAATGGATATTTTACTGTAATCCTGAGCTTTATTGATACAGGATACCTTTTGCTGGATGTATGCTTTCGTAAAGGCTCGCAGAGTAAAGCACCAGGACACCAGGGATTCAATGGAAAGGAAAAGGGTGCGGAAGAGGATGGCCACCAGTTTGATAAGGTTGTGGAGGGCAAGCTATCACTGCAGAAGTGGAAGGGAAGAGTTGTAGAAGGGAAGGGAGGCAAGTGAATCTACAGGGTAACCAAGGAAAACTGACGAGTATTTATCTAATTTTTTGAAAATGATATTGCTGTCTGATTACATATGTACAAAAACAACATAAATGCAGCACAGCTGTAAATCTTATTCATTTAATGATACCTTTCCAAAAATATACTTAAAAACTTATAATCTATGAAGTCCTATCTAGGTTTTTATCTTTTGTCCGAGATTTTTTGAAAAAAATGACCCTGGAGGGAAAAGATGACAAATGTTTCAATGAAGTAGCGGGATGAAGTTCCCCCAGTACCTTCATTTTCAAGATATCAAAATAACTCATACTAATACTTTTAATATGATTTTTTGTAGCATTTTTTCCCAAATAATTAATAATTAATTAATTAAAGTAATTAATTCCTTGATAACGTGTGGCCTAAATTTGCAAGCTTTTTTAGCTATATTGATCACTACAGCATTGATAAACACACATGTTTTTTATAAGTATGCACTGAATTGCAGTATATCATTTATACATTCATTTATTATCTTTACTGCTTTTATAGTTCATCATGGGATTCTACGAGCCTATTGTTCACAATTATACACACTGAAATTGAGATCCTTAAATGGATGAATGAATGAATGAATGAATGAATGAATTCATTCATTCATTCATTCATTCATTTGTTCATTCATCACATCCCACATCTCATTTCTCCAATAAACCCACAGCATCTTTTTGAACTGTGAGATGAAACTGGAGAACGCAAGGGAACTGACCTGACGCAGACACCAGGAGAACATGCAAACTCCACACAGAAAGGCCCCATATTATATATATATATATATATATATATATATATATATATATATATATATATATATATATATATATATATATATGATATTTGATATATGCAATATATATTTGTATTTATGGTGTATACCATATAAGTTTTGATGTATTGTTTTCTATTAATCTATGTTCAAGCCATATTAGTATTTTGTAATTCCTAAACTGAGTCATAGCGCTTCATATTGTCATTATGCGAGTAAATAACAACAAACGTCTTAGGCGTTTGTCCCTGTGCAAAATTTAGCTTTGGATTAGATTTTCTCTTGATAAGGAAGTCTGTTTTTCTCTGATTGGTGAACATGAAAAAGGCACGGTTGACAAAACTCGCAGCAACACTGGCCGTGGAGATGGTTCCTATAGTATTTTCTATGCCTGCACGCCACCAATGTCTCAATCAAAAAGCTATTGTTGAGGAGAAAATGCAGACCATCTGACTTCTACACTGCAGACTTTCTGGGGACTCCAGTGTCGTCTTGCTTTTCTTTAAACAGAAAATATTAGGTGCCCTCTGTTGAAAGTACCTATTATTTTCTGCATTGTTTCAACCGAGAAACTTATTGGTTATACAAGCATACAGAATGAGATAGATATAAAAGGAAAACATATTTCAGAATGAGATGATGGATATAAATATATGTAAAGATGAGGTGGAAATAAAAAGAAAAAGATCTATTCACAATGGGATGGATGTAAGATATATTTACAGAATTTCCTTTTTCCTTTTGGGTTTTCCCTTCAGGGGTTGCCACAGCTAATCAACTTCCGTCATCTAACCCCATTCTCTGTATTCTCTTCTCTCACACCAGCTTACTTCATGTCCTCTTTCACAACATCCATAAATCTTCTATTTTGTCTTCTTCTAGACCTCCTGCAAGGGAGCTCCAATCCAAGCATCCTCCAACCAATATATTCCCTATCCCTCCTCTGCACATGACCAAACCATCTCAGTCTGACTTCTCTGACCTTCTCTCCAAAACATCTAACATGTGCTGTCCCTCTGATGGACTCTTTCTTGAGCCTATCCATCCTCGTCACTCCCAAAGAGAACCTCAACATCTTCATCTCTGCGACCTACAGCTCTGTCTCCTGTCTTTTCGTCATTGTCACTGTTTCTAGACCATAAAGCATCGCTGGTCTCACCACTGTCTTGTACACCTTTCCTATCAGGGCGGTGTGGCGCAAGGGGTTAGAGCCGCTGTCCTGGTTCGATTCATATTTCCTCCTTGGCTGTTGAAGTGTTGTTGGCCAAGACACTTAACCCTCAACTGCTCCCCCGGCGCTGCCCCTTAGCTGCCTTTTGCCCGGGGTGTGTCCACGATGGGTTTCAATGCAGTGGTCAAAATTTTGCTCATGTTCTGCTCCTTGTATAACTGTATGTGACAGTAAAGGCATTTCTTCATCTTTCATACTGGCTGATAGTCTTCTATCGTATAGTACTCCTGACACTTTTTCCAACCTGCTTGAACCTGTTTCTTTACTTCTGTTTCACACTCTCTGTTGCTACCGACTGTTGCCCTTAAATACTTGAAATACTTGAGATCCTCCAAATTCTTGATCTCCACTCCCTGTAGCCCCATTGTTACATCCGGGTTCCTCTCATTCACACACATATATTCTGTCTTGCTGCGACTAACCTTCATTCCTTTCCTTTCCATAGCATACCTCCACCTCTCAAGATTTTCCTCAACCTGTTCCCTGCTCTCACTGGAGATCGCAATGTGATCTGCAAACATCATGGTCCACGGAGATTCCTGTCTAACCTCATCTGTCAGCCTGTCCATCACCACTGCAAACAAGAAGGGGCTCAGAGTTGATCCCTGATGAAGTCCGAAGAAGTCTGAAGATATTTTTACAGAATGAAATGGATAATTAACTTACGGACTGGGAATATGTATATATTCAGAATAAGATGGGTAGGCTGGGTTGAGAGTATACTGACAATTTTCAAGTATGTGTATGAAGTATCTCTGTGACAGTTATATTTGAATATGTTGGCATTGAATGCAGGGAGATGTTGGGGGTGCCTTAGTGCACGTCTCTGCTGGCAGATTTAACCAGGGCAGATTAACTGTACAGTCTGATGGCAACTGGCAGGAATGATTTCCTATATCGTTCCTGGACCTAATGCACAACTACTTCAGATACACAACTACTTCTGAAACAGAACTACTTGTTGTGCCTCTTGTTTTGAAAAGAAGGCTGAATCACAAATTGGCAGGATAGGATCTATTTGTTTATTTGTTCGCTCAGGGAACGCATGTCATGGACTGTCAATGTCTGACTTAAATAGCTCAGCTTTTGTCGTTTTATTTCCCACATGCTGGACTGTGACTGGATTTCGGGGCAAAAGTGACAGAGATGAGTATGGTTTTTATCAAGAAACATGTTCATCCCTCATCAGAGTGAAGAGGGGACCAAAGTTCTCAGCACAGATTATTCTGATCACAAAGGAATGAGAATTTGTAAACTTGTTTTCAGAGATCATTGAGGTTTAATTGCATTCGCTTTGTACTGATGCCTATAGCCTAAATCGCTCCGAACATCCACGGTGGAACCAAAGCCCCTGTGTGCAAGAAACATCACAATACCAGAGCATTTTCAAAGAAAATATCAAATACATTTTTTAAAACTGCACAAGTATGACATTGAATAATTACTGCTCATGGTAATACAGTCTGTTTGAAGATGCAATGCCAGATGGATGTGTTTATTTTTTTAGTTGACATTATTCAAGATTCAAAGTCTTTATTGTCACATGCACAGTATAGAAATGTGTTTCCCTGTACCGTGAAATTCTTACTTTGCTGGCGGCAGTGTATTGGATGTGTATTGTTAAGAGATAATGATAGTAAACATTATTATGAATATGAACAATGATTGCAGTGCAATAAGATATTGGAGTGCAGCTTGGTGTGCAACTCACAAAGTGCAGGTGCAAGAATGAATGCAATTTAGATGGGCACATTGGATCAGCCATCAAAACTGTCAGGAGTGGGGTTTGAACCCACACCTCCATCTAAAGACCACACGTTCCACAAGAGGGAGGAATTGCTCCTTGAGTTTGGCACCTGAGGCCAATTTTGTTTATTCTCTCCTGTCTATTTTCCTTGTGTAATTCTATTTAAAATGTTGTTTACTTATTATTTCTACCATAGTTTCTTCTATTTTTCTTGTGCGCCAGCAGTTTTTGATTACTTTACATTCCTATTCCTGCCAGTTTGAATGTTCCCCCCTTGCACAGCATTACAGCTTTGTCCAGGAGACTAAAACCTTAGCATTTGGTCAAATTCTGAATTGCACGTGTCTGTTCATCTGTCCTGTAAATCTGTGATTGGATAGCTGCTGGTCCAGAGCGAACGGACTTTTGTCCAATGTCAGCCGGGATTGCCTTCAGCCCCCTGTGACACTGTGTACAGAAGAAGTCGAATAAGGAAAAGGATGGACAGACAATTTCTGTTACACACATGTAATAAAAAGAGGAAAAAGCAAAACATTAAAAAAAATAATGAAACTGATTAAATAGATACAACAGGACAGAAAAAGTCGATAAAATAAAGCTTTTGAAAGCAGCAGCACAAACTGTCTGTCTACCCTAATTCCCTCCTCTCTCCATCTCCTTCCCAGGCCATTGAAAAAAAAAGCTGCAGTGCATTAGCGATGTGTTCTCCCTGGGAATGTTTAATGGGCCTCCCTGTCAGCGTTGTGTTTACAGAAATAAAAGGGCCATTTGAGGTTGCCTTTACGAAGGACAGAGTTAAGGCTCATGTGTGTTGAGAGTAGAAGAACAGGGCCTCACTAAAACTAGTGGGATCCTTCGAGGACTTGTGTAATGGAGAGTTTGAGTACTGTGATATTATTACATCTGTGTATTATAACTATTACTGCTAAAAAAAGGAAAAAAAAGGAAAAAACAAGCAGACAAAAAGCAGAGTCTAAATTGACTAACACTTTCCTTATTCATGCCTGTTATCGCCGTGTGAAGACTATCAAGATGACTCTCAAATGATAAGATTAGATAATGCTTGTTTCGAAAATTGTGCGTGTGTGTGTGTGTGTGTGTGTGTGTATGTGTAGTTCCTTCACTCAATCTTCAAACACATTCAAGTTATTGGTGTGTTTTTTAGTGAGGAAGATGAATAAACTTGAGACTGTCTTGAGGCCGAGTGAGTGAGGACTAGTTATCAAAGAGTCATTATGTGAGGTGGTAACACTAGAGGAAGTTTATCAATGATAAATAGTCTTTTTAAAGGCGGGAAGCCATCTGCTGGTTGTTTCTCCTGCTGCAGTGTGAATCACTTGAATTATTAGTGAGAGGCATCAGAAGGCTGGCCAGCCCAATCCCACAGTGTCCCTCTAACCTCTAAAAATAGATTGCAGGGAGAAACGAAGAACGGAGAAGTGGTTGGTTTGCAGGAGGTCAGAAAATTCACCAGATAAAATCATGAAACAGTGAAATCTAGTGGGCAAATTGGATACTGCGTGATATGGTCACATTGATTGAAGAAATATACCAACCATTGCTATAAAATATTCATTTATTCATTATCTACTTATTCTGCACTAAGGGTCACAGGGTTTGGGTTTAGGGGTTGGGGACTATACCAGCTGTCATCAGGCGAGTAGCAGGGTTCACCCTGGAGCGATCGCCAAAAATCACAAGGTCACATATTGAGACATAAAGCCATTTACGCTTGGCAATTTGGAATCTCAAATTGACTTGCTGCATGCTTTTGGATTGTAGGAAAAACACGCAGAAAGGATTCCTGTCGGAATTGAACCAGGGAGCTTCTACTGTGAGGTGGAAGCATTGACCACTCCACCGCCCATGTTACAAAACATCAAAAATAGAAAAAAAAACATATACTTTGAGCCAATTATTAACAGCATTTTTTTTTTATGATGCAATCATTAATTTACCTGGCATGGCAGCCGTCTCAGGTAAAACATCCTGAATTTAAAGTACATTTCTGGGTCCTGCTCACTTGGACTGCGCATCATAAAAACTATTTTATGAAAGGGCTGTGTGTTGTGCTTAAGCAGGATTTTGACTTTAAATGCAATCTTTCATCAAAATCAGTGCCTTGTTTACCTATCCATTAAAAAACATGGTTGTTTTTGCTTATGAAAAAAGAAATGAATTTATACTAATGAGTATAAATTCCAACATACTGAGAGGTCAAATTGTGGATTCAAAGAAATAAGACATTACGCTGCAATAGGATCTGTCTCCCTGGTTTGGAGTTTGGAAATATCTTGTTCAGGATAAATCTATATGATAATGAGTATTTAAAAAAAAAACATAGATATAAGGGGCCAGGCTTTCACTGAACCCTGTGTGGTATCTAATATACACAGTTGAATGGCACAAGAAATCTTAAAGATCTTACAGAAATCCCAAATCAAATTTCCCTCATGAAACATGTGCATGTATGCAATCATATGTAACTTGCTTCCTGCATTTAATGTGAAGATTACTTTTCAGTGATGGCAACCTTTTTTTGGAAAAAACCTCATAATTGCCATTGTCTGTTGAGAAAGTCATTTGTTCCCCAGAACAAACACAAATAATCCTTTACAACTTACAATATTTAAGTCCTGGCTCTGAAACAAAAAGAACTATAGCATTGTAGAAGGCATTTTAATCACAATCAAGAACATTGAAATAGATTTATTGCCCTTCGAGGTAAGCGAAAGTGGCTCAACAGTCCAGTTGGTAGGTTGGGGCCTGATCTCAACTGCATTATCTGTCAGTAATCATGTATCGATAAATAATGGCATGTTAAAAAAACAAAACAGACAAGCAAAACAAAAAATAAATAAAAATTGAAAATGTCCCTAAAGAGGTCAGGACATGCAAAGTGGTTTAATGTATTTTTTCTTCACATTTCACATTAGAGTTAGGTTATTAATTAATTGATGAATTCATCCATCTATCCATCCATCCATTGTCTACCACTTATCCTTCTCAGGGTCTTGGGGGCGCCAGAGTCTATCCCCTAAAGCTGCAATCCCAAAGATGTGCGTAAAATACTTATTATTACAATGTAATAATGCAAACTTTTGTCCAAGAATCAATTTTGATTTAAAATGATGCTAATAAAAATTGACTTGATATTATGCATTGTTTTGTATTAGAACATAAAGTCAAAATTGAGTCCAAAGTGATGTTTTCTTCTTAACTAAGTCCATCAGCTTTTCACTCACAAATATGACCAATTGAAACATTACCTGCTTGTTACCAACAAAAATGGGCCTCTTCTATTCTTTCACCGCCCTTATCCTCGTTGTTTGCTCACTTCAGCTTTCTTATTTCCTTTCGATAATGTAATGGTAAACAAAACAAAACAAAACAAAACAAAACAAAACAAAACAAAACAAAACAAAACAAAACAAAACAAAACAAAACAAAACAAAACAAAACAAAACAAAACAAAACAAAACAAAACAAAACAAAACAAAACAAAACAAAACAAAACAAAACAAAACAAAACAAAACAAAACAAAAGAATTTAAGCAATTAAGATTTTCCAATTAGATATTGCAAATTTACAATAACTGTAAAAGGTTGACTTGTCAGTACGCCCCAAACTGCAAGGGGCATATGCCGTTATTGTATTTAATACTCGAATTAAATATGTTTTGTCTATTGACATTTCACCGGTCACAAGACGTTAAATGCTGCTTAAAGTAACGTGGTCCACCATTCGTAAAACCATGCAGAACCAAACTCTGAATACAATTTTGTTATTTGTTTGTGCCTAAGACCATGTCAAAGATCGGGGCCGTTTTTCTTGGCGAGAGAAAAGAAAACCAAGATCCCACTGTCCCTGTCAGTCTGTTTGAGTGAGTCATAATAACATAATAACTTTTACTCATAATGGTAAGATTTTTAAAGAAAGAGTTGAGGAGGGATGTATCCTTATCTGCAATATACACCAATAGGTTTCAAGTCCAATATCAGCCTCACTGACTCGAGCTATTTGAATAGTTAAGGAACACAAATGTACCCAATTGGTGGATATGTTGAAGATACAGATGTGTATGAATTTGAGGTCTGGATAAATATGATGAAATCTAACATATGGTTGTTTCTGCATTTTCCTTCTTTGAACAGAAATGGAAGATGAATATCTGTGTTATTCTGCCTGAAACAAATGCCCTGCACTTTATTATAGTTTGGGGAATGTTTTAGACGTGGACCCCCTAGTGTGAGAAGAAAGGCAAAGATGAGAAGTGTGAGGTAAATATGGTGTTTAATTAACAAACATCAGTCAGGGAACTGACATTAGCTGGGGATGGAGAAGGGGGACTATAAAGCACAATGCACATGTGTAGAGGTGGGGGGGGACATTTATATGTTACACAAGGTGCCCCTGTACATTCGAGGGCAGGGAGTTCTATATAACATACAGATCAGGATCCAAGTCTATGGTACAAAAACTTAGCAGCAACATGTTAACATCGGAGACCAAGGGGCTAACAAAGTAGTTTTTTTTTTTTTAGAAAAAGTCACAGTATTCTTTTAAGCATAAATTTGTTAAAAAGGTAAAAACAGTTCTAAGCATCCTCTAGGGTCAATGCTACTCACAAGATCTTGTGTGTTTTATACTCTAATATAAAGACCTCCTGGTAATGGCACAGTACAAACTCTCAGGGAACGCGACAAAAATATACACTGTCTTCACGTCACATTTGCAGATTAAAATGTACCTAAGGTCTCTGGCAAGCACAACAGTTTCAGTGATCAAAAAAAAAAGACAACTTCTCTTCAACCAAAATAAAGGACACCATTTTGTTAGTTCTGCTATCTTGACAGATTATGTCTTTTTAATACAAAAATAAGGACAAATATAAATTAATATATATTAAATGAATCAGATTGATACATGGGAATCTACTGAATAAGTACAGGTATTTATGATACAATAAATACTTGTCATCCATGACTGGGGTAGATAAACAGAGTAGTGGATTTAACCCGGCAAGTAACATAAAACTGTTCTATAGGTGAGGGAGCACTTTGTACGTGTGTGTGTGTACGTGTGTTATTCAGTAGCTGTATAAAATACCACAAGTGATCACAGTTGTGTGCAGGATGGTGTGCACAGTCTTCGAAGGTTCAGGAGGTTTGATGAGGGATAATGCAGACTACAGTGATGCTTTTTGTGTAGTAACAAAGGCAAGGGGTTACAGTGGGAGAGGGGGTCACAGAGGGGGCTGGGGGTATCACTACCTGCCTCTCCCTTGTCAGCTCCGTTTAGTAGTGAGACTGCGGCACTACCAGTTAAGGTTACTCCTAAAACACACAACTCACAGACAGGAAGGCTATAGGAAGTGGTTGGCTGTCATTGACAGGTCAGTCCTCCGGGGAAAAGACAGTAGCACACCATGAAGTCATTGAGATCAACAAAAAGAAGTAGATGCGAGGAAAAAGTCAACTCTTGTTTTTTTTTTGTCTTTTTTTTTCTCCACTTCGTAATAAAAAATAAGTCTGTTTTTGTACTTTACAATACAATTCCACATCCCCACGAGGAAGCATTAATTATCAGTCCAGCACTGGCAAGAAAAGAAACTTTATAGTTGTTTCTTTTTTTTAGTTTGTTTGTTTTTATTACTTTTCTCTGGGTTTAAAAAAAAATACGGTTGAATGAACTACGGAGGGTTTTGTCAGGGGGAAAATGAGGGACAAGGATCAAGTAAGCTGGGCGGGTACACAAAACTTAAGAGAAAACCAACTGTCAAGGGTGCTGTCTCTTTTGTTTTCTTTTTTTTTATGAGGAACACTTTATACAGCCACACTTGACAACTTTCTCCACTTCCTGGACAAAGGAGGAGCCATCAGTGCACTGGAAGGTGTATTTCCTGCGTTTACTGCGTAGGGGTGTGCAGCAGGTCCCTTGTCCCTCTGCCCCCCCTGGGCAGTTACCCCGACACTCTAGACGGGAGACCTTCTCCTGGGTTTGGCACGCCGTGTAGCCTTGCTGTCTCTGGTAGACATCTCGGACCCGTTCCCCTCGACAGGCCACCTCTTTGGGGATGAAGAGAAAATGGATTTGAGAGTTAAATGAATGATTGAGATCGTGTTCTGAAGCAACCACCAAGTGTGCTCAAATTTGAGTTTAATGACTGGAGCAAACCCAAAAACTCAACAGATCAGTGGAGAGAACAAGAACAGAAATAAGCCATGACGTTTAACATGCTGAACCAGTGAAAAAATTAAAATTCTTAGGCAGCCACTCCCACTGTGGTGCTCGACTAAGATCCTTCTATACGAGCCTTTGTGTCAGCTGTTTAGATTAAACTCCAGGCAATTTGAAGTGATTCGTTTTTGATGACAGATAATTTGCATATCTAACAGTAGAATAGACGATTGAAATGGAGGCTTGGTATCAGGTAATATGGACTGGGGATTGAAGGAAAGAAAAAAATGCAGAAAGCTCAACTCAACCTGTCAGTCTCACCTGAGTGAACCCCCTGGTAGGATTAAGTGGGAGCTCAGGAGATGCTGATTTGGAAAAGCAAGAGGATAGAAGCTTAGATCAAGAACGAAGGAACTGTTAGTTACCTACATGCAAGTGAACACTCATGGACGTGTGTGCACACACACACAGACAAAACTACAAGATTTTGAAAAGCAACAGGTTAAGCAGTAGTTAGAAACTTAGTCAAGAGAGATATACTGTAAAAGCTTCAAATGTATTCAGATGTTAGTTGTAGAAGATGCTGGAAAAAACAAAGTCTGCTCAAATGAAATTGATTTATTTAATACACTTTGTACACATACGTACCTCTGTCACATGCCTCTCCTGTATATCCGCTGTTACACTCGCAGTATGCTTTTCCAAGGCCTGACACTCTACATTTGCCGTGTTTGCAGTGAAACATACTGCAGGGGTTCACTGCCTCCTGGTCCTCCTCCTCACATAGCACGCCAGCAAATCCGGGCTGGCAACGACAGGAGTAAGAGTACGAGTTGATTGGCACACAAGTGCCGTGGACACACCTAAGAAGAAGAAGACGGGAAAAATACACAAATGGATATAATATGCCGATCCGTATAATCACTTCAGGGTTGAAATCAAAAGTAATTAGAAAAATCCAAATGTTTCTTTGATTGTGCCCCGAAGATAAAAAAAGCAGCAGTAACAATAAAAGTGGTATCTGAGAACTCGTTGGTTGGCCAAAATATGTGCCACAATTACTTTTGAGGATACTGAGGATCACAAACCATTGGAGCCATTATTTTGGGACCATGAGTGGTTTGAGATCTCCATGCACAAGAAGGCTGGGATGAAGATTTTGAAAATATTTGATGTCAATTATACAGAAATTATAATTTTCCATTATGCGGTTTGATTTTGATGTGACAAAACTGTGCAGAGTCCCCTGACACACAAGTGAATGCTAATTACATTCAGACATACTCTTGTCTTGGTTTTCTTTTTAAACATTAAACATGCCATTATAGTTGTTCTGAACTGCAGGTTAATTGTTGATGTTTATTCATTCCTTAAGAAATTCATTCATAGTTTGTTTGTTTGGTTAAAAAGCTCATAGAAATGTCATTTGATGCAGCCTACTCTATACTGAAAGAGTACTATGAAAGTACCATGGGGAAAAATCCAAGTGTCAGTGTGTTACAGTGTAATGGCAGAAAGAGAATCAGAATTCTCTCTTTTAATTGTCTCCTAAGCCTTACCACTTTTCAGAAAGCGCTGAGTGTAAGTAAACACATTGTTTTGGAGCTAAAGTAACATGATAGAGGATGTGTTAATGAGCTGATGTACTAGCATAACAATAGCGCCATCCAGTGGTGTATATTGGAGCATTAGTCTGCATGTAACTTGCTAATTGGTAGCCTCGCTAATTGCTAGTCTTGCTAGCTCATTACATGACACTGCATTTGTTGAATGCGTGTAATGCCAGTGTTAAAGCCTAAGATTTGAGCCGTGACTACATAGTGATTCAGTATGCAACAGTTATACACTTTCTTGGTTTATTTCAGTTTCACTTGTGATTTCATTGGTAATCATTGCCATAGGGTCTTGAGTTTCATCTGCAATGTGCATGTGGTTATATCTGACACCATTAAAAAATGCCGACCCTGGCTAGTGAAGCTGAGTTTGGCTTGGTGTTTATCTCCGACACGCAGAGGATACTGTACAATAGTGGCACAAAATGACATGACTAACTTGTTGCCATCGCACGGGTTGTTGACTTGCTGGTCACACAGGGTTCCTGTCCAGCCTGGGTGGCAAGTACAGGTGAAGCCACGGTGCCCTGTTGGATGGCAATCCCCCTGTACACATGCTCCTCTCTGGCAGGGCTGGCAGCCTGCCTCCACCCCATTGCCCAGCCACTGTCTGGTGCTGCTCTGTGCCATCATCCCAGCATCTGGAGCCCCCAGCCCGATTCCAAGGTCCTGGAGCTTCCCGTTGATATAAAGGTTACGGAGGCAGCCGTGGAAGCTGGTGCCGTTGTGCGCGCCTGAATTGTGTTGCAGGGCAGACAGACCCTCAGAGGCTGAAGCACGCTCTGGCATGCCTGGAAGACATCAAGACCATCAATCATATCTAAGTAATATATACCGTGTTTCACATTGAGAGGGTAAAAATGCAAGCAAAAATGAATCAAAGAAATCATGGTTGAAATAATCACCCTCAACTGAACACGTATCATGTACTCATGTTTCTGCCCTCTGGCAGACGATTGTTAGTTTATTCATTACTTCTATCAAAGAAAGTCTCTCGACTTATTTTAAATCCAATTATATACAAGTGAAAGCTGTTATAGAGGAAAAAATAGCCATTTCTAGCCCTTGGCTGTAAATGTGTTTCAAAATTTGAAGAAAATGCTTGACAAACCATTAAGACTAGATTCCTGCTGACATCAAGTAAGATGGTGACAAAAGGTGCATTTTTGGAATATGAAATGCATCGAGACTCTAATGCAATTGGGGGATTATAAAGTTATGACAATTCTATGTATGATATGAGTTGTTGTAAGTCTGAGCAAGTAAATATCCAAAGCATGTAACAACATAATAACAGAAAAGAGGATAATGCAATTAAATGAATTTACTCTGGGCCTTGCGGATGGTTAGTAGATTTTTTTGGCACATATTAAAAATGCAGGAGGCCCTTGGCTGTAACGTTGTGGGCTTTTATCTGGATTTTCCTTATAAATTCTTGTAATATTATGATAATTATAATTTCATTCTTTGTCCTCCGAGAATTTGTTAGATTTTTCCCAGTATAATAATATTTAAAAAAATGTCACAAAACTGTCAGAAACAACTGTGACGATTAAGTATGAATGAAAAACGAAAAGAAAATCAGTGAGAAATTATATGGAAAATGGCAAATAATTGCCACAAAGTAGGACAAAATCAGTTATAAGTTAGCAGCAGTTAGTAAGCAGTTCAGCCTATTTTCAGTTAGTTAAATCCTGAATGTTTGTCTAGAAGATATTGGCATTCATAATAAAGACAGCATGATGCCTCATTTGGAGGAGTCTGAGTTTCCCTGGAGCTGAAAGGCCCCTTGTCACGAGTGATTAAAAAATAGGGTTATTTTTGAACTGCAGTGGAAGACCAATATATTTGTCAATTCTAGCACAGACAGGACATGATTGATTCTTACCTCCTAGGTAAAGTGGCGAGTCCGTGTTAAGTATGGAGGGTTTACTGATAGAGTTGATCGATTTGGGCGTTCCCCCATCAATGGACAAAGACAGAGTCTTTTCCGATGCCACCAGCTCCACAGCATGGAAACTCCCATCGTTCACTGTCTCCACACTGAGGAATAGAGAGGAGAATACTTTTATCTAAAAACAGTTCCGTCTTCCATCATGTGGATGCGGGTATCAGAGATGTTAATGGTATTCAGGGTTGTCCACACCAAGAAAAACGATAAAAAAAGATAATGGTAAAAAAGAAAACACTTATTAGTTTACTGGCTGCAAAAACACAGCCCCTCTTAAAACACACAAGATCATGACACATCAAATGAAATCTTCTTACTTTTGCATAAATAAAACTTGATCCATGCGGCGTATAAACTATTCTATTGACATGTGTTTCATTTTGCCCTCATTGCAGAGCCTGATGATGTTTAATCTCAGTGGTGAT
This sequence comes from Fistularia tabacaria, assembly GCA_901007705.1. Classification (NCBI taxonomy): domain Eukaryota; kingdom Metazoa; phylum Chordata; class Actinopteri; order Syngnathiformes; family Fistulariidae; genus Fistularia; species Fistularia tabacaria. Next base: position 27,463 of record CAAKHD010003653.1, read on the forward strand.
TCTTAGCAATGTTCATTGTGATGCTTTCACAAAAGAAATGTTTTGAAAATAAAACTATTTGATTTATAGCAGATTTTGAATTGATGTCAGTGTTTTAATTGTTCATTATATTCCTCTGTAATTGTGAGGTGAACCAAGATGTCTCTTAATTCAAACAAATAGAAAAATAACATAGTTTGGAGATATTTTGTGAGACAATGTGGTGTGGATAGCCCTTTGCTGTTGCTTGTGTGCTTGTTTGTACCTATATATAGCAGATGGAGGGAAAGACTCAGTGTCATAGCTGACCCGGAGGCGTCCCCTGTAAAGCTCCATAGCAATGTGATCCTTATCCCCTTTATATAATAACACGCCACTGTCCTCATCTGTTGCAATCTGAAATCAGAATAGGGTATCACTGAAACCATCTTTTTGCTGAATATGGAAAACATGTTATTTAAGTTGAAGCCACTCATTGAATGGAAGTCAAATGAGTTGGAACCAAAACTTGTTTGCCTAAAGAGTAAAGAAAGAAAAAAACAAGCTGCTTTTCAAAAAGGCTGATGAAAAAAAACCTAATAACTAAGTTTTTTTTTCTGTTAGTGCATTTTTAGAAGTCAGAGTTTGGTTCTCATAAAAATGACCTAACCATATGTAATCTTACAAACCATATGGTCCACCATTTATTTTTGGAAAGTGACAGAAAGTTCTTCAAGCATTGAAGTGCTCACCTGTAGGCTAATGTTGGTTTGTGGAGAAATCAAGCTGGAGGGCAGTTCCAGGTATGACTCACGACTAACAAAGTTGACGCTGACGAGTGTTTCGCAGCGCTCCCCCTCGTAGCCTTGGAGACACTGGCAGCGAGGGTCTGTTCCTATGACGACACACTGTGCCCCATTGAGGCAGTCATGATTGTCACAGGGGCTCGTGCGAGGCAGGACCATTGGGGGAGAAAACTCACAAAATAACCCACTGCAATACACACACACACACACACACACACACACACACACACACACACACACACACACACACACACACACACATAATGTAAAGGCATTCGTAGAGATCCTTTTAAATCAATTTTTTTTTTCTCAACAATGGTTGACTGAACTGTTCAAAGGAGAAATATGACCGCGCTTGGTTCACAACTTGAAAAGGTTGCTCTATTTTATTTTCTGTTAAATACAACTGGAACTCAATGAGGATTTAATTATATTCTATATATCATTATAATCATCACTACTATCAAAATCATGAAATGACCACAGGTGAATGGAAATAATCCAACAATGTTTGCAATAGAATGATCAAAACTTCTCTCCTTGCTAAGGATCTGAAAAGATGCAAGCACTATCAATGAACACATGGGGGAGTCCCTATGACACTGGGCTGTGAAAGGCAGCGATTGCGAGACACCAATCAAATTTTGGGAGGCAATAAAGGTTATTTTGATCACGAGAATTGTGCTACGAGTGATGATCACTCACCTGTATCCCCCGGGGCAGACGCAGGTGTACCCGTTGACAGCATCAATGCACTGACCTCCATTCTGACACTTGTTTTCTTCACAGTCATCATAGTCCAGCTCACAGTGCTCACCAACGTAACCTGGAGTGCATTCACATCTGAGACAGGCACACATACGCACACACACACACACACACACAGATGCCTGTTATTAATGAACTTCACTGCCTTTGATGGCATTGCTGCTCTATTAATTTTGTGCAATTACGCATGTGTGTGTGTGTGTGTGTGTGTGTGTGTGTGTGTGTGCGTTTGTGTGTGTTTTTGCCTTTCTGACTGTTTTCATGGGCATGTATGCACTTGCTTTTCTGTGTGTGTATTTGTGTGTCTCTGTATATATATGTATCCAGTCCACTCACTTATAACCCTGAAGGGTCAGAATGCACTTAGAGTCATGCTGACACGGGTTCAGTTCTGGAGCGCAGAAATCCAGTTTCTCCTCACATAACTCCCCTAGAAAGACGCGCGTACATACGCACACACACAGACATACAGACACACACATACAGGTACACACACACACACAGAAGCACACATCTTAGCATGATTGAGTCTCTGCGCTATATGTAGCAGCAGCGTCACTACGTGTCTGATGATGGATCTCTCTCTGGTGGCCTGGACCAACACAGTGGTCTGATAAATGATCTCATCTCTAGGATTGTCATCTTCCTGATGATATTCTCAGAGCTTCCTAATGTTTTTGAAATTCTGAACACTCAATTGATTATAGATGAGTGAACCAAAGCTCCTGACAGCACATGGTCCAACAGTGAGACAATTCTAAAATATTTCAGGGGATTGATGCGTATAAAATGATGTGTGACTTGTATTTGCATGTGCTTCGGTTAAGTACAAGTCTGATCTGGAATAAATGCGTGGGGCAGAGGATGATATCCATCACACAAGAACACCATTTTTGTCAACTTAGTGTATTTCATTTCATCCTGCACACACCTGGCTACCGCAGATACTAGTAAAATTGCCTGTGTTTGTTTGTCTGCACTCTTTGAGTGATAAAAGCTACAGGAAATAGGTCTGAAATGTCGTCAAAAAATTAATTAGAACCACGTGCACTTCAGATTCATTACGGGTCCTGGGATTACAATAACATATGTAGAAAGCAACGAGCAGAATCACAGTATGTGAAAAGGATCAATTGAAAACTCAGTGGTCTATTCAAATAGCAAGGACATGCGCTGTTAACACGGAGCGTGAGCATACAGGATGCGGTGATGAAAATAAAACTCCTAGTTAGCGTCGGAAGTCTGCAGGGAATGAGGGGAGGAAGGAAAGGATGGAAGAAGTCAGGAGAGAGGGACAGAGAGAAGACCAGACTAACCTCTCTCCACCTCATTGGTAGCAGCTGCAACCACAGAGAAGACCACAGATAATAGAAAGCAGAGCCAGAAAAGGAAAGGACAGCGAGACACAGAGAGACAGAGAACACCACCACAAAGGTTAGCAGTCAGATATGATTTGCACAGTGCAAAAGCAGACAAACAAGCAGCAGACGTGTGTTAGGTATGATTACTCCCCTCCGTTTGTGTTGATGTTTCAGTTCGGCAAAATTACCTGTGTATTCTGGTGAGCACATGCATGTGTAGTTGTTGATCCCATCGATACAGGTGGAGTTGTTTTCACAGTCATTATCCTCACAATCATCGATATTAATCTCGCAGGCATCACCCTCAAACCCCTCCGGACACACGCACCTGAAAGATGTGTGACATCACACATACACATATCAAAGCATTTATCAATGAATAAAATTAAAAGAACGTGTCGCTCAAACTTCATAAATGCATTGGGTTCATACATTTTTGAATATATGATGAAAGAGTACTAAAGACCAGGGTTTAAAGTCATTCCCCGAACCCTAATCAACGCTTACTTACAACTGGCCAGCCAAAAACACACATTTTCAGCCTTAACCTAGATTAGGCCATTGCAGGGACAACCTGACTGAGTAAACACATTTATATCTTCACAACATAATAAATATCTGACACACATGCACACAAAGCACAGCACAAGGCACAAAACATGCATGCAAACAAGCACAGTGCTCAAAGCAGCAGTGTCAGCTTTATCCACTCATCCCCGTCAGAGAGTCATTATTCTGTAAATGTGAGCGTGTCTCAATGCTGTGAGTACTACTCATAAACACACATGCATGCGCACATTGGCAGTGGTATATTATGGATATAATAAAGACCTCTTATATGTTACAGGAGGACTAATATCTCATTATACAGTAGATGACAACTCTTCCCAATAAATTCTCCAGGCCCTTCACCACCAGAGAAGGACCAAACACAATAAAAAAGATGGAAATACCAATGTGAAGAGATTGAAATGAGAAGGTAGTTCAAGAGAAAGAGAGAAAGGCAGACACGTAGGCCGAAGAACTGAGCGTAGCTGTGATCTGGGGTTAGTCTAATTGCATGTGTGGGTGATTCAGCAGGCAGTCATTAGCCCCGCTGGTCCTACAAAACAAACTAATGAAGGGAATATGGTTTTCTCAGCAGGGCTGTACAGCTCAGAGACAGACAAAGAAGCGGACCTGTGAGCCCTTTTTATTATGTAAACCAGAGGTGGGGTGTCATTGATCATAGGCTGACGGGCTTATTCATACATGTTATCCGAAGTTAGTGATCATGGCTGATGACACTGCGGTCACACAACTAATTGGATATCTCCTCTGTAATCATGCAAGCTAAACTGATATTTAGAGGCAGGAAAGGCAGGTGAAATCTGAAGCCATTAGCGTGAACATAACAATAACAACTCTCTCAGACGAACCCATACACACACTCACTGCTGTACCGGTTGCAGGTTCATCACAGGGCCATATATAGAGATATGCAACTCTTTCTTATTCACATGGGGGCAATTAACCTACTGCTTGTTTTTTGGACTTAGGGAGGAAACTGGAGAACCCGGAGGAAGCCTACGCAGACACGAGGGAGAACATGGAAACTCCACACAGTCTGGATCAAACCAGTAACCTTCTTGCTGTGAGGGGTAAACGCTAACCACCGTGCCACCGCACTGCCTGTGTTCCAAACAGTTATTTAAATTTTACTTTATGGGCCGTTAAATGTCGGTGTAATAGCACAGCTAGACATGTTACTCAGTATCTGCAGGGGGAAAAAAATTGAAAAATAAAAGTAAATATAAGATAAATATATCCAATTATCAGATAAAGTCTCTCACCAAAAGTTACTCCCCTCTCCTTCCTTGAGGTGACATGTCCCTCCATTGTGACAGGGGTTGCTGATACAGGCGTGGATGGGCTCCTCACAGTTCTGGCCCTACGTGAACACATGTTTAGTACTCTGTTGTCGTAACAGCATATTATTTCACATCAGAACACACTGTCTTTAATATGAGAAATTGACGAATGTCATGCCATGGTTTTAAACTGACTTGTGTACATGCGTATACCTTAAAGCCATAAGGGCAGTTGCAACGGTAATAGTGCACAGGGTCATTTGAGCACGTGCCATCATTCTGGCAGGGGTTGGACAAGCATGGGTCACATTTAGCTTGGATTCTCACGTCCACTGGTCCTGTGTAGGTCAAACAAAACAACCCACACATACACACCAGACATACACAAAAGACAAATGATTGATTTTCTTTTTTTTTTGCTAACTCATTGCAGTTTGAACACGTGTTACGGCTGAACTGACAATTTTGTATCAACAAATCAACTTTTTATGAGAAAAAAATAAAACTCTTAAATTTGAATTGCAACTTATTCACATGCACCATTTTTGTACATAAATATTAAATTGAAGAAAAAGGGACATTCAGGATTTTATTTGCGAGTATATGATGTTTTTAGTTAATTAACGTTCCCGAAAAAAAAATCCACTTTAGGGACAGGACAAACAGTTGTGATCAGAACATGAGGGCTGAGTTGAAAAAACAAGAGCTTAGTTTGGGTTCTAAGGTCAGGGAAGACTGGGCAGGGTGGGGTTGTCTTGTGGATTTGGGAGAGGTGAGACTGAGGAGGAAGTACTGACATGTGATTTGCTACTTTACCTGGCATCAGAAAACCACAAGGCCCCGGGACTTCTACAGTGCGTCAGTCAGATTTGGTTAAAAATATGTTTCAGTCACATGTGCATGACAATGTGATTTAATAGGGTTAGGGTAAACAGTCATTAGCATTGTGTAAAATGTAACATGGGAAAGTCATGCTCACAAGCAAAGTTGTGTATTTTTGGCACAGAAACTAAAAACATTTTGTGAGGTGAATAAGGGGAATTCATGCAATTTTATAAAGTTCATAGGTCTGTTTGATAGGTTTTGTGGTCGTGCTGCAAATATTATGTAATTCAGAAACACCACCTCCCCTCTGGAAGACCTTGTTGCCATTAACAGCTATTATCTGTTTGTTTACCCAGTATTTTGATTTTGGTAAACTGACTTGGACAAGCATATTTAATATATTAGACTGCATGTTTACCGCTGTGCATTGAGAAAATTTGCATGTACCTGTGCAAGTAAACTTCTTTGAAGGTGTGGTGAGCAGCAGCTTGTCAGTCATGTCACCAGGCCCAGCGCAGCGGGCGATGCCTGGCTCCTTGTAGCCACTCTTTACCCATTCAGAAAGCCAGTACATGTGACAATCACAGTAAAGAGGGTTGGCACCCAGAGCTCTACAAGTCGGCGAGACAGGCGAGGCAATGGTTAGGACACGCAGGAATATTACGCTCACTATAACCTCACACTGTCACAATACATCCCATCTATTTATCCTATTAGCCCTTATTGAAGTCATTTTATGCTCACAGCAATAACTTTCCATCACTTATTATGGTAACACCTACTGTAGGATGCTATTTTAAAATTAGCCTATGTAGCAAGAAAAAAAGCAAATATGACACTGGCATGCTTTTAAAGATTCTCCCTGGAACATATGCTCATTTGAGATCCTTTCACAGTTATGAAGTTGAAATTGCAACTGTTTCATAATTCAGCAAAAAAAACAAAAAAACCCCCGCAATTTTTATTTTACTGGCATCTTGACGCTGAATGAACGGATGAATGTATTGACTATCATTAATTATTACATTGATATACGCTAGAAAAAAAGGTGACACTATGAAAGTATATGCAACGTAAATGCAAAAAAAATGGAAACGATTGCACGAGCAAGGAACCTGTGGGTTGGGAACATCTTACCGCAAAATATACATTGTGCTTTTATAGCAGAGCAGGTATATCGACCTAAAATTATTCCATCACTGTATCAGAAATTCTATGAAAATATTGGCATCATTGGTTGCTCATGGAATGATATGTCAGGATTAATGAAATGAGCAGCTCAAGGCCTTCATGGAGACTGAGAGGAAATCTGAATGGTTTTAAGACGCCTGAATTTGTGAGTGTTTCTCACAGGTGAGAAAGTGATGAGAGGTCTTTGAAGGCTCCCTCCGGTATCAAAGATATGTCATTGCCATGGAGAGACCTGTGAGAAAGCAAGGAAAGTTGCTCAAACAATGAGAAAAAAATCAGACGTTTTGATCTAAACGCCTACTCAAGTGTCAATATGACTCATTTTAATCCCCATTTTAATTCCCAGGATTCCCTCAATACTTACAGCAAACGGAGAGACTTCAGTCCATCAAAGGCCCTCACTGGAATGCACCGCAATCGATTGTAGCTCAGGATTCTTTAGGCGCAAAATAAAAAAAGTGCAATTAAAAAAAAACAATAAACCTTTTTTGGGTCTTTGCAGTAACCAGTAATGAGATCTGTTGATGGCCTCAATATGAGTAACAAAGCAGTTACGCACATGTTAGACAGGCAATGTATCACACTTGTCTGCACAAACAAGTTCACCTGAGTGTAAAATACAGAGTATGTGTATGTCTTACAAGCACAAATATGGAAGTGGCGCTTTCTTTGCGGATCATATTTTTGAGTGAATTGTTGACATTTTTTTTTGTTCAATTTTTGTTAAGGTTGCAGAATGCAACAAGGAGAAACTACTGAATTCATCATTTTTTGACAAATACAAAATCACACAAGCAAACGTGCACATACACACACTCTCAAACACACTGTAAATAGACTAATGTTAAGTCAGAAAGCCAGACTCACAGGGTAAGCAGCTCAGACATGTTACTGAGGCTGTGGTTGGACAACGTGCTGATCTGGTTGTTACTCAAATCACTGAAAAGGAAACAGTCGCAAATATGTAATACATCCACAGACAGTACTTTCAACACAGCCAGGAGATAATGCACAAGCAGGCACAAATGAAGAGTGTAAGGCTCCTCTGCCACTGCACAGTTATTCACACCCCATTACATTAAAATTTGATTCTTAATAAATCAGCAGGCTTTGAGTTGGATTTCTTTTGTATTTAAGAATGCAAAGGGCAAGAAAAACAGACCAAGTCACTATCCTGTATTTCTGTTTATTACTGTGTGTGTGTGTGTGTGAGAGAGAGAAAGCCTCTCACAGATTGATGACATTAACGTGTATCAGTATGTATGTGTCAAAGTAGGTCAAGCAGATGACACTTACATGAGTGTCAGGTGCTTGTAATTCGAAAGCTCCACGGGGACCTGAGTAAAGTGGTTGCCATCCAGATACCTGAAAAACAAAGCAGTCGGGGTGAGGAGGTTTAAAATCACACACGAAGGGGAGAAAAGACAAATGTGGAAGGAGTATTGGGAATGAGAGAAAGAGAAAATGAGAAGGATGAAAATTAAGTTATTAAACCATGTGGGAAATTCCTCATCTCCAGCAGTGTGAGCAGTCATTACTGCACGAGCCATAATAAACACCGGAGTTTAATATTCCCACAGGCATCCTAATAGAGTGTACTTCTTGGTCTTACGCACACACACAGATATGCATGGCTGAAACCCTATTCCACTTGCTGTGTGACAACTTGCTATTAATCCAGTATATTAATTAAATCTCTGTTAATATTGGGAAAGAAATGATCCCCACAGGAGAAACAGTGAAATGATAAAGAAATACCACCAAGCCTGCTGCCTGGTATTTCATTTAGAGCTATAAATTTCAGATCATCAGTGACTGTGTGTGTGTATGTGTGTGTGTCTGTGTGTATGTATTTTCAGAGGTGGGTTACAACAATAAATCCTCTGTGATCCGGTGCATGCTCTTATATAAGCCCCAGTGTGCCGGTGTGTCATTTATTACATGTAATCTGAGGTTTTGCTCCACCAAACAAGTGAAGATTAATTAAAAAGTGCAAGGTCTCAAGCTGTTTATTTTATTAACAGCCTCTGATGATGCAATTCAATGCAAAAAGGCTCAGATATGCTAGACAACAGAGGTCAGGCCTAAGAACTGAAAGAGAGTCAAACCCCTCTGTCTCTTGTCTATGTGCAACGAATGGAGGAGGGTCAAAGAGGCTCTGACAGGACAGCCCACGACAAGAGACAGGACAGCACATGGAGCCTCTTACTCCTTAATGCAGAGTAAGATCTCAAATTAGATGGTGTATTAGCTCAGTGAAGCATGTGCTAAAAGAAAATAAAAAGGTATACACAGACCTGATTGGACTCTTTTTGTAATAATTTATTATTTAGCAATCCAACTCAACCCTTCCAGGTCATGTCTGTTCCAGGCAAATGGTCATTGATACAGGATGGGTGGGTTGATCAATGTGATAATATTTTATTTTTTTGTTTAAAGGCAAGATTAATAACCATAGCGCCAAAAAAAAAAAATCAGACCACTTAGAGATTTAAGTTCTTCCTGGAATGGAAACTTAAAAGCTATCTCTCTCTGATCCTCTCTCTCCCTCTTCAGTCGGTCTGTCAGCTTCTTCACAGGATGAGTTCATTCTTAGTGTTGAATGAAAGTGATCGACGAGAATCAGAATTGCTAAAAAATCAATTCACGATCACTTTGCATGATAAAATAAGTAAAGTAGTCTTTATGTTGATATAAAAGGTGTCTTTGTATTGACTAAACCAGAGAAAATGATACTTAAACTCATCTAGATACGTGACTGGCCATTCGTGTGAAACATAATAACTCTGACAAGTGCATCTGACATCAGCGGCATGGTGGCGCAGTGGTTAACGCTTCGACCTCCCAGCACCCTAGGACCCTAGTTCGAGTTCAACAAGCGGACCATTTTGTGTGGAGTTTGCATGTTCTCCCCAGTGTGGGTTCTTTGGTATCCTCCCACAGTCCAAAATAATGCCGTAAGTTAATTGGAAAAAACTTTGGGAAAATTACCCTGAATGAGTGAGTGAGTGAATGGTTGTATGTCTATATTGTACCCTGTAACCTGTACCCTGCCTCTCGCTTGAGGACAGCTGGGATAGGCTCCAGCATCCTCTGCGACCCTGACTGCAGGATAAGCAGCAGAAGATGGATGGATGGATGGCAGTTGACATTAAAAGTGATGTAAGAGAAGAAAACACTGAAATTGCTGTAAAAAGATTATCAAAATTGTAATATACTGGTGACAATTGCACTGGAATACTAGTAACAATTGTACCTTAATATGGTCAGGATTTTATTGAAAACTGTGAATAGCAAAGGATTATGGTAAAATATGGTGGAGGTAAATTTCAGCTGTTATGTTATAATTTTATACATTTAGTATATGGTTAAAATTCCTTGGTTAGTATTAAGACTTTTCTTAGGACATGACCTGCAAGTTAAGTTCCAAATCTATTTATTCTACACTTTTTAAAAAAGTGAAGATAATTCATAAACATAATGAACAATGGTGAAAAAGCCGATGGTGTCATTTATGAACAGCTCAGAACATGTTAATTGAATAAACTAACCTGAACCCTTTGTAATATATTCACACACACACACACACACACACACACACACACACACACACACACACACACATACACACACACACACACACACACACATATATATATGTGTGTATGTGTGTGTGAGTGTGTGTATTTGTGATTGATCAATTGATCAAAATCAATTTATATATATTGCAAATTGATTTTGATGAAAAAAAGCAACTGATACTGAAATTCTGCATACCTAAAAATGTAGTACTGTTTAATTTATAGTAATAGCAATGTAATAATCTGTTTTCTTATGTACAATAATCTTATTTTCTTGTGAATATCTACTCAAACTGTTATAGCTTTTCTGAGTAGAGAGTTGCTGATATACTGAATACAAAGGAAGCCTTCACAGCACAGGAATATGTCGCTCTAAATAACTCACAGTTCGGTAGTCTCTTTGGGCAGGCCTCTGGGCAATGTAGTGAGACCCTTGTTGCTGCAACGCACCACTGTGTCCAGGCAGGAGCATTCTGCTGGGCACCTCAGGGCTGGAGAACAACTGTTCTCGTCGTTACCTGACCGGAACGGATTCGTATGTTGAAGGAGTTGAGGACAAAAGGGGGGGGTTGGAGAAGTAGCGCAATGAAAGAGCTGCAGATGTGGCACGGAAATCACACAGAAACCTGTTTTTACCATCTTCACAGGCAAAGTCCTGGACGGCCACATCCTGGATGGGGATCTCTTTCAGAAAATAAGGGCTCTGGCAACGGGGGTTTCCTGTGACGATGCGTTTTCTTCGAAGCCAATCCCCAAGCCAAGCAAGGTGACAGTTGCAGTTGAAGGGATTGGCTAGAAGGTTGCTGGAGAAGTGGATTTGGAAAGGGGAAAGAAGATGTTCAGTATATTTCTATGTATTTCTGAGAACATATATAAATATATATATATAAATAAATATATATCCTCACAGTGTGGACAGGGAGTGCAGCGTGTCAAAGGCTCCAGGGTTCATGGAGGTGATCTGGTTGTCATACAGTGACAGGAGACGCACTGAGCTCAACCCCACGAAGCTGCTGTTACTCACACAGCTGATGCGGTTACTCCTCAGCATACTGTTTACCCGCACACACACACACGCACACATACATACATACAAACGAGAAAACAAAGGAAAAACTATTACTGTTTGTTTGGATCTGCAATACTTCAATGCCTTCTCCAGCTCAATATAAAACATAAAAAAGGAACATTTTCGAGACCCTTCTTGTTCAATATTTAATGCTCAGCAAGATGCCTGGGCGAGGTATCTATCCGAGACCCTTCATTTGTTAAAAAAAAAAGGTTCAGTCATGTTTTTTATGAATTAAGGGTTTGTTTCCCCCCACAGTCTTACTCTAACTCATCCATGCCTTTATTTAATCTCATTTGGAATTTTTTTTTTTTGTAACTGCTTGTTTTCATGAGCTGAGCCAAAAAGGAAATCTGGTGTTCAGCTCGTACATGATGGAGCTGGAAAGCGAAAAGAAAGCCACCCGTGTTCTAACGTCTTTTCACTGATGATCTGTAAATATTGATATATTGAATTCGTTTTAACATTTTTATTTTTTTCCTGACCACTTTTAAAACTCTGGTTCTCTGCTTTTCTGCCCTCAGGTTCTATTGTTGAACTGTTCCTGCACTCTTCAGATACTGCTCTGTTTTTTACGCAAAGTAAATGTACATTTATGATAATGCCACTCCATAAATTACACATTCTCAGTGTTTGTATGGATAGTTAGTAGAACATGTTTTATGTGTGTGTGTGTGTTTGAGAGTGTGTGCACCCACAGTGTACGGAGGCCTCCGAGCCCCTTCAGCATGCGGTAGTGTATATTTTCCAGCCTGTTGGATGTCAGAATCAGCTCATTGACCCCAGAAGCTCCTTCAAATGTGCCCTCCTCTATGTCAGTAATACGGTTATTACTGAGGTTGCTGGTAAAGAAGAAAGGAAGTGTAACAACAAAAAAAAAGAAATAAAAAAGTGGGAAAAAAAGAGACAAGAGTTATTTAGAGGGTGCAAAGGGAGGACAAAAGCAGCAACTGGGAATTGAATGAACATAAAAGGAAGATAGGGTTATATAAAAATACACATGTTTCATTTTAGTAAATTCTAATTTATTTATTTATTTTTTTCACTTTTTGACTCTTATTACTGTTTTCTCTGTGACCTGAGCATGACTTCTTTATAATCACGTATGTTCCAGCTCAATTTACTTCATATCTGACTCACATCTTCCTCAGTTGTGGCAACTTTTTGAAGATCCCTGTCGCCTCGAGCACAGTGAATTCATTGTTGTTCAGACGCCTGAGAAGAGAGAAGAGGTGCTATGAGACAATGGGACACACAAGGAGAGATGAAGGGCGATGTATATTTTTTTCTCCAGCACACACACACACACACACACACACACACACACACACACACACACACACACACGCACCAAAGGACATACACACACACGATGGCTTGCACAGTGACTCACAGTTCGGCCGTGTACTGAGGGATGTGATCCGGTATTTTGGTGAGTTTCTGGTTCGAGCAGTCAACAGTCGTACCCTCACAGCGGCACTTCTCTGGGCAGGCCAAATCGGCAAAGCAGTCCCCGCCGAGCCTGCTTCGGTAATCTTCCGTACCTGGCCATAACCGCAAACATAACGTCACCGAACGTCCTCATCAACCAGGAGAGGAGGGCCAGGCATTTACCGGTATCACTTACAACAGAAACACTGCAGATAGCCAAAGTAAGGGTCATGATATAATGGAAGAATTTGTAGAGGGGCTTGATGCTTTTGTTTGGAGTTGGAAATCATCAGAGTGAACAAAACATGTCCAAACAACGTCTCTGATCGTGATCGCATGTGGCAATTTTCACTGGTGTGGTTTCAAGAAGCTGCATTTGAACATCCTCGAAGAGCCAAGTTCACAGAACACACAAAGTGTCCAAGTCAGGGCACACACACACATACACACACAACCATGCACAAGCATGTATATTTTGCTGAAGAACCACACGGGATTTCTTCAGTTCTGTCAAACTAAAAAGCAGCTGTAGTGTAAAGAACGGCCGCGCAAACATAGCAGGGTCATATATTAGATCATTGCAGAAAAGTTCTCCCACATACCCCGGCCATCATCTCTCACACTGGAGAGGTATCTTGGCACTCTATCACACAGTCATGGATACACGCGTGCGTGTCCATACACACACACACACTCACACACACACACACACACACACACACACACACACACACACACACACACACACAGTCACACACTTTAACACACACGCACTCACATGACCACACGAACACTGATTCCCACATACATGCATATTTTCACATGTTAATCAAAA
>CAAKHD010003654.1:8539-19662 GCA_901007705.1 Fistularia tabacaria
ACAAAGAAAACCTCTCGGAAGAGCGCGAGTTGTAACTCTGAGCCCACACACACACACACACACACACACACACACACACACACACACACACACACACACACACACACACATTCAAAGCCACACATATAATTAGATGAATATTTGACACCGTGCCCAGCTGGGTTCTGACCCCAAGCATCATCAGACCAAATATGACACTGCTGATGTTAGAGCATAGAGGTGTGTGTATGTGTGTGTCTGTGTGTGTGTGTGTGTGTGTGTGTGTGTGTTTGTGTATTCCTGGCCGATTATTCTTTACGTCCACACCCCTGGTCATGTTGCAGAGCCTTCTAAAAAGCTGAGATAATGCTTTGGGCATGCGCTCAGGCAGGGTGTGGAGGGTATGAAGAGCATGAGCTGTGTGTGAATGCTGAATTTCTTGCAAAGACTCGGGCGTGTGTTGAGCGCCAGACTGGTGGAGGTGTGGATGTGTGCGGTTAAAAACTACCTGGCGCGTGTTGCGACCCCGCCATTATTTCTCCATCGCACTCAAAAACGGCACGCAGCAAGTTTTCTTTCCTCTGGGATTCTGGCGTATCTGTTTTTTTCTTCTTCTCCTCTCCCCTGCCTGTCATGTCATGAGTAAACTTCCTCTGTAGTAACTGTCAACCTGACCGCAGTCTCCCTCGCTTCCTCTCACCTCTTCAACCCCCCCACGCTTCTTTTCTTGCTTCCTCTTTCGATATCCCATCTGTCGTTAACCACTTCTATATAGTGGCAGCTCTGCTGTGTCTACCGTATGTGGTTTCTATGGGAACAAAGGCGGTATGTACAAGAGAGAATGACCGGCTCATGAGATAACCTAGGGTCGCCAACGCGACAAAACAGGACAAAGCAAGACACGGTGACGTCTCGTGTCTAGACCTTCTCTGACCGAAAAAAACAGGAAACGCTTGCTCGGATAAAAATCTGAGAAAAATCCCACACCTCAGCAGGGGCGCCTTTCTTCTTCTCACGTTTAATACTGTGTGACGGACCGACTGGCTTCGGCTGGGTTTTCAATTGGAACATTGAATAAAACAAACAAAAGTTGTTGCATTTGAGAAGGGGTGGGACATCGGTTGCAACCAGACGAGTCAATTATGGTTTTGTAGTCTTAAGAGAAAACGACTGGGCAGATGAATGATAAGCGAACGCGATGCTACTTCCCCTTTGCGACTGGAGACAGTAAAATGCCTTTATGCCAAAAATTGACATTACAAACAGGTTGACCGAAAAAAGACATTGTTCCTTGAAGGAACTATTAACGCTACTTTGAATGGAAAAGAATGTGCTTTAACTGTGGTGTCTGCAACCACGTCTGCTTGTCTTTTGCAATCATGAAGTAGTCACCTCCCGCCGAATGTGGTTAACCAAGACTGCATAACTATTGTGGATGGAAACATGCACTCATTTCTATTACCCCTTGGAGTTTATCTGAAAATGCTGTTCAAAATGTTTTCATAAAAAAAAAAAAAAAACACTTGGATGGAAACCGAAGAGTATTTAGAGAATGCCGAGCCGGCGCGGATACAGACCTCTCGTAGACAGGTGTAGATGGGACAGACGAGCACCCTGAACGGCTGCCCCGAGCTGCTCCTCATGATCCCGAACACCTCGCACAGGAAGGTGATGAAACCCAACCACCTCTCCACGTCCGATTTCTGGAGATCTTTGCGACAGGAGAAATCCCTCTGTTGGGAAGTGGAAATGGAATTTGAAGATGCAGACTTAAATACGGAAAACACATTTTAAAAAAGAAAAGAAAAAAAAAAAAACCCATTATGCGCGTTTTCTTCCTTTACAAATCAGATATGGAAGCTCGAGAGCCATTAATCACAATTAGCATCTTGACTATCGATGCAGAGGTTTTGTAGGTAGCTGTTGAAGTGCTGTTGAAAAGATCACCGGACAAATTTGTGAATTTGTTTTAATGGTCACTTGTGCTGGTTCTGGGAAAGGGTTGGGGTTGAACAAGGGTTAATGCTTAATGCACATTATATAAATGCAACACCGTGCATTCACCAGAGGCTTTACTAAAAGGCAAAGGAACATATTTTCGTAGATGGCACTGCCCGTTACTAAAGCCTGAAGTGCACTGGAACATGAGCAGCTTATAGTCTCACTACACTGAAGGCCTGCTTGAAAATACACTCGCGGCTGCAGAATATTCAGCCTTGAACTAATAGAAAACTCTGCACTTTCCAAAACAAACATTCCTTCACACACTCGAAAAACAACTACATGTGCTTGTCACCGATTTTCCAAGGGCATCGCCGATGGCATTTTGATACTTAAACAGCAAAACTGCAGAAAGAAAGATGCATGTGCAGCGAAAGCTGAGAAAAAAAAAAAAAAAAAGTTGACTGCCATGTTGCCCACACGCGGAAAAATAAAAAGTCAAGTCGAGGTAAGAAACAACGAACATGAGGAAAGTGGTTGCTAAATAAACAGAATACTTTGCAGGTAAATTAAATTGGCAACAAACTGTGGCGCCTCTGTTTAAATAAGCAGAGTGGTCACACACTAATTGCCCCCATATTGAGATCCGGGGGTTTAGACACAACATGGTACATCATTAATGAAGGCCTCCATGAATCCACTTATGACATTTACAACGTTTAATAACAAAAAAAAAAAGAAGCTAAAATGTCAAAACACGGAGGGGGTCCGTGCTGCCTCAGAAGTGGGAGCGATATCAAGAAAGTGAGAGAGTGGGAGGGAGACGCGCTTCTTTGTATTTGGGAAACGGGGGAAATGAAACCAAAAAGGTGGAGAAATGGGGGGTGGAAGGACGGAGGCTGGATTTGCTTTGAGACGAAAAGAGAGATGCGGCTCGGGAAAACAGGAAAAGCAGAGGGGAAGAAAAAAAAACAACCCAACGGTGGCTGGTGTAGGAGTGTAGCATGAGAGAGCTTCTGCAGGTGGAGGAAGGAGGAGGGAAAGGGAAAAGATGCGTTGAGGAAATGAACGTCGTCTGAAAAAGGCCTTCGTGGTCTGACCGCGGACGGTTTGCGGCTCCGGCACATGTTGTCTGGCTCTCAGAGCGGAGCGAGGGGTGCGAGGGAGGAGGATGCAAGAGAGTGGGGGGAACGGAAGGGGGGGTTAGGGGGGTTGCAAAGAGGGTGGGGTGGGGGTGGGGGGGGTTGAGCCACTGGCCCGTGTCGTTCTGGGTGAGAGGAGGCGATCAGATGGGGAGATCGCGGGAACATAGAGCTCATGAGGGTCGGGGGGGGGACGAGGGAAAGCGATGAAATTCAGAACTGCTGAGAGGATGTTTTTATCGTGGGTGCAAGACTGGAACTGCAGTTAAGTGAAGGGATGAAAGGTGTGTGTGTGTGTTTGTGTGTGTGTCAGGTGCGCAAGGTGTACCTCCCCCCTGGGTGTTTTGATTAACTACTTAGCTTGCTGACATTTACAGCATCACCAATGCCATTGTCTTCCACCCGAACGTGCTGTCTCTCAAAACTAAGGCCGGGTGAAGTTGATGGAATCGGGTGGGTTTTGTCCACGCCGAAGAAAAACAAGACAAATGACCGCTTCGTGATTGAGTGTGTTTTAAAAGCCTCTGGAAGTTAAAAGCATCGTTTAGATCGC
This sequence comes from Fistularia tabacaria, assembly GCA_901007705.1. NCBI lineage: Eukaryota > Metazoa > Chordata > Actinopteri > Syngnathiformes > Fistulariidae > Fistularia > Fistularia tabacaria. Next base: position 12,155 of record CAAKHD010003654.1, read on the forward strand.
CGATAAATGAGTCAAGAGACGCACCCTGGCGCAACACCACGGGATCTAAAAGCTGCGCTTTAGCGTCGATCCTAATATCCGTTAGGCTGTGACCCCTTGATGACCCTTGGGTTTGATATTCTGCATTAAAAGCAAAAAAATTAAAGGTGGCTAAAGTGATGTATTATTACATTTTGTTCATTCTACATTTTTTTCAAGATCAATTCTACGTATTGAAGATCGATTCTACATATTGACTTAAAAAAAAAAAAAAAAGAAAAAAAAAGAAAAAAAAAGAAATTGCACTCTAACCATAACTTCCTCAGCATAGCTTGTCGTTGTTGGTTGTTCTCTGTGACAAATGATTTCTCATCTTTTGTACATTTGCACTGTGGGTCTTAGAGTGACGCTACGTGTGAACATATGGCAGTATGGACAATGAGGTTGACTTTGACTTGATGAACTCCCACCACTCAACTCCACCCAGGCTGAGCAGGAGCACGCATCCTCCCGCTTGGGCTCACCTGAAGCATGTTGAGAAGCAGCGACCTGAACCTGGTCCCGTCCACCATGAACAGCGCCATCTTGTCACAAAGCTTGGCGGCTGTGGTGGCGAAGCTTCTGTCCGACACGGCCTTGGAATAGACGGTGCTGACCACCTGCGCGAGCGTCTCCTCGGACCGCGCCGAGCTCTGGGCCTCCTGCATGAAGGACGCCAGCTGCTGCTCCACCCCGCTGCTGTTGCTCCTCATGCTGTTCAGAAGATCTACGAGCCGGTCCAGGTTCTGCGAGCCCGAGCCCGATGCCTCCACACTCGTCTCCTCCTGAGGCAGGAAATGGGACAGCACGTGTGATTGATGACGATATTATACAGAATTTTTGCACGGCCATGGACCTAATTTTACTTCATAAAGAAAAACGATAGCAGCAGATATTATGAGAAGCGATAAGGAGGGATAAGAAGGGATTTTAAATGGACTTCTAAGTGTTATTTCCCAGAGCTTCAGGCGTTTTGCAATCAATATGAAAAGGACTGGGCGATCTATCAGTATGTTGCGTGTATTCACTTTTCACTATCGTGTAATGGATTTTTGTGAAACACCATTTCTCCATCCGAAGAAAGGTTCTGACTGTAGCTTCTCAAAATTAATTTTTGACCAGACCGAGTACATTTTAAGCTGATTATCTCCACAGATTCTCTTTACTGTTTTCAAAAATGGAAAGCAAAAAAAAAACATTAACATAAAGAAAAAAAATCTGCAAAAAGTTGTTAAATATTAGTAAGGAGCAACACTCATCGATGTGCTGGAAAAATACTCGACTAATCTCTGTTGAGTATCTGGCATATTTCCATACCTAAGCGGATATTCTAATAGTTGTGTAGGAGAAGTTTTTTGAAGGTTTTGCATTTGCGTGTCACCGCGTATCAATGGAAAGATGACAGTCTGCATAGCATGAGGTCCCGTGAGTCAGACTAATAACTAATTAAAACTTATATATAACTACATCTACACGGATCCACTGAAGCCCCATGGAAAACAACATACATAACACATAAAAATGTACATACATTTACATAGACAGACATTTCTGGAAGGTTATTTTTAAACGTCTGTAATACCTGTGCAAACCGTAATAGCTTTTGCCTCGAGATGTGAAATGAAAAGAAAGACTGGGGAATTTCCTTTAAAGTTCAGTATCGCCTCATCGAGTGAATTTTGGCCCCGAATCTGGATCAACCAATTCACCGGCGTCACTGAGGATTTAGGCGTATTAATGCTTGCTCCGCTGCCAGGCAGGGTTACGAATCAAACCGGCCCTGATGGCATTCAGGTACGAGTCGGTTAAGGAGGCCGAGAGCTGAAACTGCCATTACTTGAGAGGCTAATCACCAAAAGCGCCAACGGCAATTACTGAATTAAAAAAAAAAATCAAGGAGAAAAAAAAAACAAAACACTAGAGAACAGCAGTGTATGTTAATTACTGCGAGTGTGTGCTTCAACATAATGGAGGTAGCTCATGTGTACACACACACATACACACATACATTAGTCCTGATTGCGTTAATACTGAATGACAGGCGGTAAGCAGCTTTTCAGTACCTTGTCCTTTAGTCTCCTCCTCAGCCTCTCCTTTGAGGATTGCAGCAGGCTGACTCTGGGCTCCTTCGATTGCCCCTTACTTGCCTTACTACTTCCTGGTGGGCTGGGAGACTCTTTGTGACCGGTGAGATCCAGGAACGCGTTGGTGTCGAGCGGCGTCTCCGATTCACCCGGGCTCTTGCTCCTGCCGTCACGCGGCTCGTCCGTTGGTCTGATCTGCCGCTCGCCCATTTTTTCACTCTCCCCGTCCTTGTCTTTGGTCGTTCTCGGGGGTAATCCTTTATCACCTGTGACGTTAGCCTGTCCGTGGCCCTGGCCTTTCTGATTGTGGTGCCAACGCCGGTTCTGGCTGTACCCGTGGTGCGGAGGTCCCGCTTGACGTTGCCCATGTCCTCCTTGGAACTGGCGGGGTGGTCGGCTGCCGCTGCTGTTTCTGTTGTCCCCCAGCTCTGTAGAATTCTGCGGCTGTTGGTTCGGAACCTGGCTCTGGGTTTGATTCCCATTATTCTGTGGCGACGACTGCTGTATCTGTGATGACTGGCTGTTCCCCCCTCCTCCTCCTCCTCCGCCGCCGCCGCCGCCGCCGCCTCCCCCTCCGTGAGGCCGCTGCTGTCTCCTGGAATGTGAGCATGTGTCAGTTAGGTTAATTTGAATCCAGCGGTATGTACCTTGAACCGTGGACATTTTATTCATCCAGGACGTTTTTCATGACAATCAAACAAGCACAAACTGTCATCTACAATACATAGGCGACACAAAAAGAATTCACATGCCCAGTGACGGCTTACATGTGGATGTATAGTGTGTTTTCCTGTCCCGCATCGCTCTGCCCTTTTGCTGCACTGGCTCTGTGCTTTACAAGCCGCTGACATATGTTCCAGGAGATTAGGCAACCTGGCACCAAGGAGGCAACCTATTATCTGCCTCGGTTCGTGATCTAGCGCAAACTCAACCAGCGGCAGCGAGCGCACCTTTGTTCGGTTATGCTTAACTCCATGTTAAGCTTCTCACACACACACACAGACACAAACACAAATATAAAACGGTACACGTTGTACCGTTCACACCTTCATATCCTGATCATCCAGCTGTTCAACGGACAGTTACCCTGCTGCTGCTTAATCTGAGGGTTTTACACACACTTTACTACCTCCATCCTCGTCTGTGGGAAATTATAACCAGCATGACCGTGTGTGTCATAACTGTCACTCCTTTAGCGTATGTAGTACAAAATATAACACATATTTTCAATTACAAGTGTAAATAAAATTGAAAATATATTTCTCCTCATCTGTATTTAGCTTTTATCCAACAAGATTCTTCTAATACAAGGTTCATGGTTTTGGAGATATCAGTCTTGTTTCCCGGAGTGCATAGAATTGACTTTCTTTTTCTTAAATAGTTAAAAAAAAAAAAAAAAGGATTTCTTTCAAGATACAAGATCATGTGCAGACTTTACAATCAGCAGCTTTGCAAGCAACAATTTACTCTTCATATTCAAGCTTCCATAGAAAAAAACGCTCACGGATCCTTCGAATTGTGGAGTTTGTGAATTATCCCGCAGAAGAGCATAATGCTCTCTGGGAAGTGAGATTTCTGTGAAACAGAATCATTAATATCTGTGGCACTCGGAGAATTAAACTCCATTTAATCCCAGAAATTAGAGAGAAGGCAAACGTTTCTATGGGCAACGACTTCAAAATGAAGCAATTCACACTAAATAAATAATACCAAGAGAAGGAGGAAGATGTTTTATATATAAACTGATGAACAGCCCCTTTAAGTTCACCATCTCATAAACATGGTCATTGGAACAAATGATATATATACATTTTTTTTTTAAATGATAAAGATACATCGCTATATTTGCTAAAAAAGCATCCCTCCATCAGTTCCACTATTTGAGCCGGGAACTTAAGAATGTGATCGCTCTTTATTTTCCCTGCAATTAAAAACTCATTAGAAGTCAATATCCCTTCATGGCTCGTTGTCAAACCCTATCGTGCCGTCTAAACTTAGTTTCTCTCCTCGAGGACGTTTCACGTCTCGCACCTTCTTCACTTCAGACCTGACGGAGCCCCTCGGGTTAAGATGAAACCAAGTCCGCTTGTCATGGTAAGATTTGACGAGGAGTGACCGAGACCCAGATGGAGCACGTTGTGGCCTAAACATGTCAGTCTTTCCGCCAGGAGTCTGTGACGGTAGAATGTAGCCTCACCCAAAAGTCACTGCCACGCCCCATTTCTCCGAACCTCACAAGATGGATCAGTTAGCTTCTGCGTCATATTATTGAAAGAAACGACAGGCTGTTCGGATACTTTTTAAAATTAAAAGTCAATCCATTCTGAATAGAAGAAGTCTGACTCAGGCTGCCCCGCTTTGCATGCATAAAATAGAGATGAAACACACAAAAGCATTAACTCTGCCTTGTGGAGGGTGAATTGACAAACAAAGGAAAGCTATGCAACTTTCCTAAAAGTTGTTGAGATCATAAATGCCAAGATAGAAATGGGGCTTTCATCATTTCTAACAAAAGCTCAACCCTAACCCTTGCACTTTTCAAGTCACCAAATTCTGAATAGCTATATATTTGAAAAATGAATAAGGCTGCGAAACACGGGCACTTGTACCGTGAGAAAGAAAGTGTCTTTATCACTGAAAGTTTGCCAACATCTGTTTTCTATGTCCATTCAGTTTCGGATACATCAACATAAGAGCAACCTTGGAAAGATTGCTGAAACTCAAAACAAATAGGGGTCATGTACTTACGCGCATCTAGGCACGTGTAAATAGAATAGTGTTTATGTATATGTATGATATTATTGTATCTGGAGACTAATGGGAACGCAAGATAAAAGGGGGGGGCATCGTTCCGCCAGTCTCTTGAGTTTGACCCGTTTTAAAAAATGATATGATTGATAATGATAAAATAATGATAAAATAATATGATTCAACAATGACATCGAAACATCTCAATAAACAAGTGCTTGTGGGAGGTACCCGAACAGCAGGTAGAGTCAAATTCTCAATCAATTACATCCATTTTTCCTATAAACTAGACTTTTTTAAGTGAACCACGGTATGCATTTTGTGCTGAAGTGGTTGGTATTATAACCCACGTACAGCATTGAATAGGGTTCTCTGTTACAAGTCAAGTGCATTTTCCTGGCACCGATTCACTGGGACTCGCAAAACGTTATAATGAGTAAACATTTCTCGCCTTTCATTTTGAGAAAATGTCTCCACAGAAAACCAAGTGAGTCACATGCTTTGGTGTTATCGGCCTCAGATCTTGGCCTAAAAGAAACACCTGTGGGAGATTTTGGATGGCTGTTAGTCGGTCTGATTCCGGCCCCCTGAATCACAGGGTACATTTCTGATATGTCCAACCTGGCACCCATCGGTTGGATTTAAGGAGTGCAACTGACAGCTATTTTCACATCTCTTCACGGATGCCGAATCATTTAAAACACCTACTTTTAAATTTGAAGTACTGAGGCCAGAAAAAAATGGAAATGTACCAAGCCCATTTTTGTTTTTTTTTTGTGATATTAATTAGACTGATGATGATTAAGTGAAGATTATTAGCAGCAAATTCTCAATTCTCCTTTGAGCAGCAACTTGACTGAATAATGAAAAACTCAGTAAGTGCTGGACGGATAGAGCTGTCCGTATATTTCATCATAGTTTCACAGACACAGATCAATATTTAATATGTAATGGATCGGATCAGTCTTTAATACATTCAGCTCCTAGCTGCAGTCTAATGTTGTTTACATGTTAGTGAAATGTAGGTTGTTACCAAGTGATGCCACGCCAGACCAACATTCACATCTTAATTTGCGTTATTTAGGTTCAGTGCAGCTGTTTCACAAAAAACAATTCGACAAATTATGCATTGTTTGCACCAGTTTGACAACATTATAAAAAAAAAAAAACCGAACAGTCAGTAATAGTCTGCTTCCAATATCTTTTTGTACTAGGACTTGACTGAATAATAGTGAATGCAAGAACATACTTGGATTAATAGTGAAAGGATGTCAAATATCACACAGAGAGAATTAAATGGCACAATGCAGAGGGTTAAACTTCATGCTGTCGCCAATCAATCTTTTTTGTATTTGGTGTGTTTGTGGGTGTGAAAAATGACGTGCAAAAGTACATTTGAGATTTTGCTCAAAGTTTGTTTGAACAAAGTTCTTCTGGTTAAACTGATGTCTGCCTCACGGCGAGGCTGTGAGATCGTCACCCTTCCGACGCGCTCGACACCCTGCCACTCTAAGTGTAAAAGTATTCAGTTTCACTATGGGTCGTTCATTCATTACCTGCGCACATTATTAACAATAATGCCGAGAGCTTTCCTGTAATATATAAAATCCTACGTGGACGCCGTCTTCTCAGCGATTTCACCTGTTCAACAAACAGTAATTACTCCATAGCTGCTTCCCAGGGTTTCAGTGCTTGTATCAATATTTTGCTTAATCCTAATCAGTCTAACACTGTCGCCTAACGCTGACAGACAGAAAGAGACAAATCTCATTTAATTCAACTGTGGACGTTTTGGATGTCATAATCTTTCGCAAAGCCACGGGCCGCTCGACGGCCACGATCAAAGTTGAGGGATATGATAATATCGCTTTCAAACACACACATTCGCCAATGATTAATTCGGCGCGTGAGTTTGGGCTCTGCTCTCACAAACCTTTCCCCTGATCTCCCGGCGATGCGCGGAGGTGAACGTGAGACAGTAATAAAATGTTAATCATCTTTAATGACCGCAGGCTGTGCGGTAGCGTCAGTCTGATTGACCATCCATCAGTCACATTACTGCCAAGGACATGTTTGCATTAAGGATAAATGATGGGGCCACTGATGAAATTTCATCTTACAAAACCTTGTTACTTGGAAACAGGTTGTCTCTGCAGTGATCAACTACCTAATCAAATGAGAAACGTTTTTTTTTTTTTTTTTTTTCTTCTTAGAGATAATGAATCTTGTAGGATTAAGTACTAACGAGATTTAAATGTGCCCATTTGTCCAGTGTTTGTCAAGTCACTCCATTCCTGCTTTGCTGGTTGCTTGAACTGTACAAAAACAAGAAAGAGAAACCTCTGAATCATTACCTCACCAATATTCAGCTGACCCCTCGAAGATCAAATGCGTTTACGCAGTGCCACATGTTGATGTTCTCGAGCCGCACTCTGTTGTCTGGATCTCGCTTTCATTTCTCACTGACCTGGCTGAGACTTGTCGCTTCCCCCCGGGGCCAGTAGGCAGAAGTACGGTTAACTGGTCTCGGGTGAATTGATCGACCGCTCTATAAGCAGGAGAGGAGGGTATGCCACAATGCAGATGATTGGACGGGTGCAGAGATGAAGAGTGAAATGGCAGATCAATTTGTAGAAGACGGCGGGGGTGTATGGGGGG
>CAAKHD010003656.1:7186-27008 GCA_901007705.1 Fistularia tabacaria
ACACACACACACACACACACACACACACACACACACCTGGATGAGGTGGTAGATCATGAAGGTCCCGATCCCCGCTCTCCTCCACTCAGGATGCACCAGCAGGAAGGAGATGTAGGCCTGGTTGTATTTGACATCGGGGACCATGAAGCCGAAGCCGACGACCACCTTCTTGTAGAGGACCACCACGCTGAAGTCTGGATACTGGAGGCACTCTGAGAGGTCCACGCCTGCAGGGGCGACACACAATGAGATTCTCCGGCCGAGAACCTCGACCTCCACACCTGCTCTGGACTTAGACCAACGTTTGGGACGATCTCTAACGGCGACACTGAGACGCCATCGGCGATGTCACGCTGCGTGTGTGTGTTAGACGTTGCCGTGTCGCCGCTACCTGGCCAGAAGCTGTCGTGGCACATGGCGTTGACGGACGGGATGTGGTTAGGCCGGACGTAGCAGTAGTCTATGGGGGCGTCGGGCTCGGCGGCCCAGCCGGGGTCCTTCCTGTGAGCGTGACCTCTGACCTCGGCCAGCAGCCTCATTTTCAGCGGCCGGCTCTCGTAGTCCCTCCTGAAAGGTCGGGAGAAGCGAGAGGGCGTTCCGTCAAGCCCCGCCCCCCGCGGCAGTAGGACCCGGGGACGGAGGCCGTCCTAGGTTCTCTACCTGATGAAGGGCTTGAGGACACGGGACGTGTAGGGGCTCTTGATGCTCGCGTCCAGGCCGCCGTCCGTCCCCATCAGCCGGTACCAGAAAGACGCCGCCGCCGCCCGGACGCCCCTCTGGCCGGACAGACCCACCTGCAAGACACACGGACGATGAACGCCGCGGACGACGAACGCCGCGGACGACGAACGCCGGCCCGCCGTGACGTCACTTCCTGCTCGTTACCTGGAAGCGGTCTAGGATGCGCAGCTCCTGGCTGTTGGTGCAGTATTTCCCGCTGACCGCGCCCCCCCGTAGTGGCCCCGCCTCCTGGCCGCCGTAGATCCCTCCCACCAGGCTGAGGGAGGCGCTGATGGCGCGGTCGATGTCCAGCAGAGGAAGCCCTCGCTGCCTCTTGGCGTGGCGCACCAGGAGCTTCCTGTGTAGGCGCTTGGCCTGGGGTGTGACGGCCAGCGCCAGAGGGCAGGCGTCCAGCCGCCGCCGCAGCAGCCGCTCCTCGTACAGGCTGAGGGGGAGGAAGCGCGGCGTCTGGTTCGCGGCGCCGTCCGGCTTCTCCGAACGCGGCGTCCTCCTCCGGTCTGGTCCCCCAGGAAGCGGAGCGGAGACGCCGTCGCGTCCCGGCGGCCCCTCGAACTCGCCTTCGCGCTCCCGGCCCTCGTCGTCCTCGCTGTCCGCCTCGCGCTTGATGTGCGGCGGCGGGGGGCGGAGCTTCTTGCGGGCGGCGAGGCAGGCGCTGGGAGGCGGGGCGTCCTCCATCCCCGGGTCGATCATGGCCTCCATCTCCTCGTCATCTATGGAGGAGACAGCGGCGTTAGCGGCGGCTTGCCGCGGCCCACGTGCAGCGCGGCGGCGGGCGACCTCACCGTGGAACAGCGCCTGCGGCGGCATGGCATCCGGGATCAGGTCTGCCTCCGACAGCAGGCTGGGAGTGGCCGAGTGGGACGCCGGCGTCCCCGGGGCGGAAAAGTCCGGCGAGGGAGAGGGCGACGGGCTTGTGAGCGGCGTGCGGTCCGACGAGCTGAGGGAGGAGAAGTCGATGACCTCGCCTTTCTCCAGGATCAGGTCCTGCCGCCGGCCGCCGCCGCCCCGCCCCGCCCCCAGCTTGACGGGCGTGGAGGAGGCGCTGCGGTCGGCGTAGCCGCCCACCGCCTCCTTCTGGGCGCGCCGGATGTCCTTGGCCTCCTGCGTGCGGGAACGCTTTTCCTTCAGCTGCATGGCGTTCTCCACGGGGTTCCTGGCTCCTCGCTTTCTCAGACCCTCCACCGTGATGATGGGGTCCACCACTGGCTTGGAGGCTGAGGGGCACACGACCGTCACCTTAGCGACGGCTGCCTCGGGACGCCGACCCTTCGCCCCGACCCCCCTCGGTCCGCGGCTACCTTTGGCCTTGGCCGCGGCCTTGTCGGTTTCGGGCCTCAGAGTCGGAGGTCGATTCTGGACCAGCTTCCACCAGCCGGGCTCTCCGAACTCCTGCGCCCCCGACCGGAAGAAGGTCGGGCTGCCGACCGACAGACATCCCGCCACGGTGCTCCACCACGTCGACGTCTTCTTTCTGCCACAGAAAGGGTCAAAGGTCAGGGGCAGCCGGGGCTGAGAAGGTGAGGTCGTCCGTCAGCTGACCTCGTCCCTAACAGGAAGTTCCAGTGCCGTCCGATGAAGGCGCAGATGTCCTCCTTCCACCTGAAGTAGCCCTGCCGTCCCGTGCCCTCCAGGGACAGGTTGTACATGGCCAACATTACCACCTGGGGGCAGCAGAAAGGGTGAACGCCAGGAGCGGGAGCAGCGGGAGGAGCGGGACGAGAGCGGGACGTTACCTGCTGCCAGGTGAGCCTCATCCTCTCGAAGCTCTCCTTCCCTTCTTCGGAGCAGTCGCTGCAGACGAACTTGAAGAAGTTGTCGCCTTTCAGGTAGCTGGGCTGGTCCCCGCGGAGCTGGACTGCACACCCCGGTCGTCAGGTCAGCCATCAACGACGGCCATGGGCGGGGTCACGGCGGCCGGGCACTCACCTGCAGGGATCCACTTGTGACAGCGGTCGCAGTAGAAGGCCATGTCCTCGCAGGCCCAGCCGCCGTCCGCCTCCTCGCCGACGTCACTGGTCAGAGAGTCTCCGCTGTGGTCGTGGGAAAGGTCCACAGAGCCCTGGTCCTCGGACTCCACGATCAGCAGGGTCTCGCCCTCCACCTCGCCCTCCTCCAGACCTTCTGACGCCGACGTGCAGGCCGCCTCGTCCTCGCCGCCTCCCAGGGGCTCGCTGCTGCTGTCCATGCTCCGCTGTCCTGGGTGTCAGGGACGTCCGCCGTGTGGAGGTCCTGAGTGTCGGAGGTCCGGGCTGTCAGGGGCGTCCTCGGTGCCGGGGGCTCCCGGCCGCGAACGGCGCTGCTCCTCCAGGCGCTGCTCCTCCAGGCGCTGCTCCTCCAGCCGGCGGCTCAAGTCCAGCTGCTCCTCCAGCAGCCGCAGGTTCTCCCTCTTCCTTTCCAGGCGCTCCAGGTCTCGGAGGACGCCGTCGTGGAGACGCTGCAAACACGCAGATCACGTCACCGCCGAGCGCTCCCATTACCCCATCCGTGACCTTCCGAAGGTCCCGGAGGCGCGGTTAGCGGCTACATGCTAACTGCGACGAACCGGACTGCTGCTGCCACCGCGTTGCCATAGTAACTGCAGCCCACTTGAACAAGCCTGGCGGTTCCGTCACTTCCTTTTGGGAAGCGGAAATACCGTGAAACCGAGGCCTCTGATCTTTTAGCTAGCATCATGACTCTGAGGGTGAGGCGTCTTTATTTTGAAAGGGCATGTCACCGCTCGCACCGGGGACCGGGACAACGAGACCCGGTTCGCCGGTCCGAAACCTTTGTGTTCACATTAGGATTCGTGTTTTACGGTAACGCCGATAAACGTCACGTGACGTCACTGAAGCCCAAGGTAACCGCTAGCCACGCCGCTAGCCGAGCTGCGTCCCCGGCGGCCCGGCCCGGCTCACCTGTCGGTCCCGAGCTTGGTTGAGGTGGACGGCGGCGACCGTGCTCAGCGTCAGACCCACGGAGACCCCTAGGACCACCTTGGAGGTCCTGGACATCCCGTCGACCGGAGCTTCCCGTTGATTCCTGTTAGCCGGCTGCTAGCGGCAGGGCACGAGCTTCTTCTCCTGCTGTCTGCTGCGGGCTGATGATACCAGCCACGGGAGAGCGCCCCCTCTGGCAGGCAGCGGTACTGCGACGGCAGGCTCAACCCGTCACACCCGTCATTGGCTGAAGCGAAGGACTGCAGACACCGGCAGAGGGGCGGGGCGTCACCTGGACCAATCACAGGACCACAGCTGGAGACAGCCAATCATTCGCCTCCAGTGGAGTCCCCCCTGCATCGCTTCTGGAGGTGAACATCATGGAGCACCTCAGGAACGTCCGCAACGACCACGACCGCCGGACACGACAGATTCAGTGGACGGTTCCCGGTTGAACTCCCGAACAGGCCAATCCAGAAAACTGACTTGATCTTCGGGTCAACCATCGAGATGTTTGGAGTTTCCTGTGACGTGGAGATTCCAGGCCTTGGGACCTGAGCTGAAGCTCTTCACTCTGAGTGTCAGACACTGGCAGTCAGTCGGCTGCGGGCGGAGGCAATAATTCCCTGTATATCCATCGTCTTCTGACCGATACACATAAATACTATGTGGAATCACATACATAAATATACTTTCTACATACCTTGAACGTTATTTCTATTTATTCATTTTGATTTTTACTGTTTTTACTTTATTATTATTTATTATTCGCTTTGATTCTTTTTTTTTGCATCAAGCTCTATTTTGATTCTTCTCCGCTTCTTCTGTGAGCAGGAGCTGCTTTCAACAAAAAGGGGATCAATAAAGTATTGTTGATTCTGATTTTAGGTCATGACGGTAGCCGATGTGACGGGTGTCCATGCCTTCACCGCCTCCCACGAGGGGTCAAGGGTCAGAGGCGGTTATGTCTTGTACAGATACCTCCACGCAGCTGACCCCTGACCCGTCCCATTGCCTCTATAATGGGGGACATGACCTTTCCTGTCTCCATGGAAACAGGGGGCGCGACCAATGAAGAAGGCGGCGAAGGAGAGATGAGAGCCAACTTTATTGATCAAGAAACATAAATAGGACAAAGTTTCACTGTACAACAAATTAAATAAATAAGAGTCACGGCAATAACTTAAAGGTGGGCGTGGCATGGTGGTCGCCGTGCCGCCGCCACCGCCATATTTACACTCTCCACTTATTTTACACACACGTCTTCTTCTACATCAACAACGTCACAAACCGGGGAGCAGAAATGATTCAGACATGGAAACATCTGGAACTGACGGCGGCTCTCCGCTCCGCCCCACTCTAACGAGCTACCATCCTTCGCCGCCCTGTGTCGGATGGACATCACACATGGGAGAACCTCCTCCTCCACCTCACCACGTCAGGCCTTGGCAGGGAAACGAACTCATTCTCCGCTTTGTCTCGGAAACCCCGGACCTTCTGCCGTAACCGTGAGGTTTGAAGACCTCCGCCCAGGACGAGAGCCGTCACACCGAGAGCTGCGCGAAATTGCCCCGCGGGCGCCATCATCTGGGTCTCCTGCATGTAGCCACGCTGGACCAACAGACCTCCAGGGACGCCCAGACACCCACAGGGCCCTCAGAGCCCTCCCTGCAACCCCGGAGGGCTCCTGAAAACCACTAGAAACCTGCTAAGACCTCCGGCGCCCCCTGGGATTCTCCAGAGATCTCTGGGGATCGACCAGATCCTGGCGGCATTCAGGTCACGGTTACGACAGGTTTCAGAGTCCGGCTGTTTCACACACGCACGGATGTAAGCCTGACGGGTAACGTCTTTCCTCACTTCTTGTTCCTTTCTTCCGTGGCCAGTAGGACCAGAGAGAAGATGGTGACCCCTGACTTCTGGATTGTAACCCACGCCCACGAAGCCGAGGGGGCGTGTCCCCACCCGAGGACGGCGGTGTATGCGGACGTGGACCCGAGCGTCCTCGGGCTTCTGCACAGATATAAAAAGTGTCTTTCCGGTTCACAAACATAATCCTAATCCTGTGGATTAGCTGGGTTCATCAACCCACTGAACGTTGTCTCATTAAGGAGGTGATTGAACGGAGCCCTCAATCAACGTCTCAACAAACACGGGGGCGGGACAAGTCATTGGGTCGTCGCGCCCTCCGTCATCGACGTATTACTCTGGATCTCGTCCAAAGACGGCGGCCTGGTTGGACAGCAGCCCATGACGCGCACGCAGACCAGTCGAAATACATTTTTCGTAAAAAAAAACCCCAAAACAAACGAGAAGAAACGCGAAGGCGACAGGACTACAATGTCGGGGCGACATGAAGGAGCAGCGCGCGACCCTTGGGGTTCCCGGAAGGAGGTCGGCCCGTTTCCTTCCAAAACTCTGGTGAAGAAGAGACGTGTCATCGATCGTTCGACTTTCATTCGGCGTCCAAGCCACCTTGGTTAGCCTAGCTTAGTATGGTTAGCCTAGCTCGCAAAAAGACAGGAAGCAGGAAACATCACATCGTTGGGATACGTTTGGGTTCACAGTTGAACTTTGTGCTTGCTGGTGAAAGACATTAGCTGGTGACTGGACTGCTAACATGCACACAAGCTCGGGACATGAATGCACTAGCCAGCCATTAATGCTAAAACAAGTTGATATAGCAGCACCGAGTAGCACATCTTCATCCTGTGTCCGGTCCTTGTGCTAAGCTATGCTGGCAGCCTCCACTGCTTGTGCTAAGCTAAGCTAGGCTTAAGGTGAACCTCTGCTGATCAAGTCAAACTTGCTTCTGACCATTTACCAGTCGAGCGGCAAAAAGAAGAGAAGAAAAAAAAAAAAAAAAAGAAAATCACTGAAATACAGAACAGACAACCAGTTCCAGAAGGTGTTAGCCGTTAGCTACCAAAGACTTTGCTGCGTCCCAACGCAGATCAGGTTCCCCAAGCTGCGGTGCCAGAAAACAGGAAAAGAAAGTTCCCTTCAAGAGTCCTGAGGGTCATACCATGTTCACGGACAGTTCTGCACATTCCCTTTGAGCGACGTCCGCGCGCCACGCACGGCTCCTTCTTCGGCGGCGGCAGTTCAGCGATGAGGGTCATCGTCTGACGGTGGAGGCCCAGAGGAGCATGCAGAGGACATTTGGCGGTGTGAAGGGAAAAGCGTCCGGATCCCAAAAGAAAAATCCGAGTCCACGAAAAAGTAGCAAACGGGAAACGATGCGTGGTGAAGCTTCTAGCACTACGAGGCGGCGGGCGGCGGGTCGTGTTCCGCGGCGTCCTCCAGGCGGAGGCGGACGTCGGCTCCGGTTCCCGCTCCCTTGACAAGTGGCGACCCTCTTTGGGGTCAGAGTCGAGAGACAAGTGCGAACGAAGGAAAATACCGCCCAGGCACGAATTATTAAGCCCCGCCCCCGCCGTGAAAAAAGACAAAGATGTTTGGCTGCCTGGCTATATACACCAACTTCCACAGACCTGCTGCCAGGGTCAAAGGTCAGGGTCGAGTCTTCCAGCGCGGAGGGCGAGGAGCCAGCCGTGTCACCGTATGTGCATTTGTGAGGAGCGTGACTACTGCCAGCTGGCTCCGCCCCCTCCCTTTAGCTCCACCCCCGGCTACTGGTGGACCTCGTTGGCGATCAGACTGTCCTCCCCTGACTGGAAATCCGCCTCGTTAATGCTGTTCCCGCCGTTCAGCATCTCCTCGTCCTGGGACGAGCCCCGGTCCTCCTCGCCGCTGCAGCCGCCCGGCTCGTCCGAGTTGGGATCCTGGAGCACCTGGGCGATGTACATCTGCTGCTGCTGGACGACACGCCGCCACAGCACGTTAGCCAATGGACGACAAACCTCATCAAACACCCCCGACATCTCCGGTCTACCTTCCGCCTCCCGGTCCCGCTCTGCCATACGGTTTCAGGGGAGGTTTGATAAATTTCAACCATGAGCATATAATCTCCCGTGAACAAGCCCCGGGGAAACCTTTCCGGAACTTCAGCCCCCACGGGCACGACGCAGAGGAGGCTCGTATTTGGACACGCGCATTCCTCTTCCAAGCGCGAACAACGACAACATGACTGTTCCCGCCGGCACTCGGCTCACCTGAGACTTGGTGGTGGGGGACGACGAGGGCCGGGCCGGACGTCCGTTCTCCACGGCGTCGACGTCCGTCTCCTTGGTGTCGATCTGAGACACGGGGTCAGCGTTAGACTTCCCGAGGCCGAACGCAGAACCACGGCACAACAGCACGGCGGACGTACTTTGTAGTTGTGAGCGCTGAGGTACTTGAAGTGCCCGAAGCAGACGTGCGACAGACAGACCACGATGGTGACGATCAAAACCACCAGGGTGAACAAGGACGTCGGCGTCTGGAAACCTGCCCCAACGGCCCGCGGGAACCGCGTGTTTGCGGTTAGCATGAATCATCTTCAACTTCTGCAAGTAAGTGGAGGGCGGGCGCTTACCCGTCCGTACAGTGGAGAAGAAGAGCAGCCAAAAAAGGCAGAGGATCGGTGCGGCCACCACCTGGGTGACGGCACCAGAGTGGATCTTCTTGTCCAGCTTGGAGGGCAAATAGGCGTAATACATGTTGTACCTGTCCACCAGGTGTTTGAGCAGCATGTACATCAGACCTGTAGGGGGCGCAGACAGGAAACGATCGCACTGAGCGACCTCGGTCGGCAGCACCGGATGCACCGAGGCCGAGGCCGGCACCCACCGAAGGGAACGATGAGCGGGCAGGTGATGCTGTAGGCCATTACCACCGTGAAGACGTTCATCATCCAGGCGTACGCCGCCCCAAACTGGAACTCGTAGGCTTGATGCTGCAAGAATCAACCACACGGACACTCTGGGGTGTGAAGGCACAGCGCCCGCGGGAGGCAGTGAAGTCCCTCCCACCGGCCTCCGTCAATTTCCTCAGGGATCGACAAAGCACCCGTCGACTTATGCCATCAGGCGACCGCCCACCGGCGGAACTCAGGAGACCATGTGGGCCTCGAGGCCCGATAACCATAAGACCACCCGACTACCTCGTCGTGTGTGACCGGCACAAAACGGTCCTCGCTCAGGAACTGAACAGCAGCGGGTTCTGTCGAGGACCCGGCCCGGCGACCGGGACCCCGGCGAACAAACTCCCAGCGAGTGGTTGTCATCGGCCGACGGGACTCGAGCGTCTCACCCTCTTGACGTTGCGGCGGTCGGCGGCCGATCGGGCCAGGCAGAGTCGGATCATATACATGAGCAGACCCGGGATCCGCAGCAGGTCCATGGCGTTCCCGATGAACGCGGAGGCGATCACGTAGTTGACGAAGAAGGCGCCGTTATCCGGCAAGAACACGCACCTGAGGGGGAGCCAGATCGTCAGCGGACCTCACCGACCTGCCGACCGGCGTTCCGCCTTCCGGCGACTTCACTCACTCGAACCGGATCGTAGCGTCGGCCAGGAACTTCTTGTCGAAGAGCCAGCGGAAGAACACGTCCAGGCTGGAAGGCACAGGACAGGGACGGGTCGGCTCGGGGGTCAAAGGTCGTCCGGAGGCGGAACGGACGCCGTTTACCTGCTGAGTCCGAGCGACGGCAGCAGCAGGACCATGAAGATCAGGAAGGTGTAGCACTTGTGCATGGTGGTGCGATTCTCTCCCGACCTGCGTTCAGCGGCACAAGGACATCAGACCGAGTCTGGGGTTAGGCCAGGCGGGTCAGGGGAGGACCCCGAGACCCCGCTGGACCCGCGGAGAACAACCCTGGGCTCCGGCGCTTACGGACCAAGGCCCCGTTTTGGTTCGACGGCCACTGAGACGAAGCGAACGCCAGCGGTTACCTGGTCCAGTGAGCCTCGAAGAAGGCCGAATAGTAGACGATGGTGGGCAGCAGGGCGGAGAAGGCCCACAGCAGGAGGGTGGGGAAGAACTGGGTCACGATGGGGTTCTGTTCACACAACAAACAACGGTGAGACGCGGACAACACCACAACTGACGGAGGATTGGAAGCCGGACGGGCCGAAGGTCCCGGCGCCCTACGTTGAGGTACTCCACTGGCTTGGTGACGTTAAACTTGTCCATGGTGGAGATGATGATGGCGGGGGTGGTAAGAAAGAAGAGCAGGAGGAAGAGGCTGCAGTTGATGACAAAGCAGCGGATCCACCAGGAGACCCCACCCAGGGATAGATGCTCCCTGCAGAAACAGGAGACGACCGTCAGCTTCCGCCGCTTCCTCGAGACGAGGGGCCCGCCCGCCCGCCCGCCTGCCGGGGGACGTACCAGCGGACGTTCTGGGGGTCGGGGGCGTACGAAACGCTCCAGCTGTGTACGTGGAGAACGTCGCTGAACTGCGAGGAACGCGGCTCCAAGCGACAGTGACACCCCTGGACCTGGCAGGCGTTGAAGTCCTTCAGGATCCTAGGAGGGCCCGGAGGACAGGGTTACCGCGGCCGGCGGGGGAACGGCTGATGCTAACGCTAAGGCTAACGGGCTCACATGGCTGTCATGGCCTCATTCTGGAAGGTGACGAAGGCCATGCCGAGAGGCTTGGTGTGGACCTTCTCCTTCTCCTTGTGATACTCGTCCTTCAGCTTGGCCTCACGCTTGGTGTAGAAACTGACCGCCTCCTCCTGCATGGATGCGCACGTGCACACACACAACACACACACACAGACGCACCAGTGAGACTCGGTGTGTGTGTGTGTGTGTGTGTGTGTGCGAGGCGCCCCTGAGGTCAGGTGACCGTTACCTCCTCGCAGCCGGTGATGGCACAGCAGCAAAGGTGTCCGCAGGGCTTGGGGTTGATCATGGTGGGCACGTGCTCCTTGGCCATCAAGTCGGTGAAGAACTTCTTGCTGCGCTCCGTCTTCTTCCTGTCGAACGGCGAGGAGGAGCCGTGAACACAACGCCAGAGCCAACACCTCCCGAGACACCGCGCCTCACCTCTCGGCATTCAGCGCCATCAGCTTGGCCACGTTGTAGCAGATCCGGGCCTCCAGAACCTTACAGTTCTCGTACGCCTGCCTGCGCGCACACGCACACGCACGCACACACACACACACACACACACACACACACACACACACACACACACACACACACACACACACACACACACACACACGCACCCGCACACCCACACACACACACACACACACACACACACACACACACACACACACACACGTCAGGGGGGAGGTGGGTCGGCAGCGACGATGTCGCAGGAAGCGTTGGGTGAAGAGCAGACTCACTCGAAGTGCTGCTTGATCTGACTCTCCTCGGCGTACTTGGAGATCCCGTTTATGAACAAGGTGCGTTTTACCTGCGAGACGCAAAACTGGGTTTAATGCACCTTCATCTTTCACAGCCTGGGTGAAACCAGGTGAGGAATCAGGTGTTTCACCAGGTCATCCTCCTTGTAGTGCATCTTGGAAGTGTGTCTCCTCATGCTGTAGACGGTCAGCAGCAGGTAAATGAAGGCGAAGGAGGTGTGGAGCCAAAGCAAGCTGGTCCTGAAGACAAACCACAAAGCCCTTTTGACCAGGAGGTCTCCTCTGATCGGGGGAACATTCAGAGCCGAATCTCTACTGGCTTCTAATCAGCCAATCTGAGGCCACACTCACTCGGACTTCAGGTTGGCGATGGTGGTGCGTCCGAAGCTGTAAGCGTTATTTTCTGCAGTGAAGAGAAGACAAGTTTGTTTTTCACCTTCAGCCACCCATCCATCCATCCATCCATCCATCCATCCATCCATCCACACGTTCAAGGTTGACCACTGGACTCCACACGGACACCACTGCTAGAAGCCGCAACAGCAGGTCTGCACTTCCTGTTTGGGCAGCTCCGGCTCTCTCTGGGACCTTCTCCAGGGAGAGCATTCCTGAAGGTCACAGCGAGCAGAACCCAAAGCAGAAGCTTCCAGGACCTGCAACACCAAACCTGGACGTGGAGGGACTCAAACTAGCATCTCCAGTACAGGGGTCTACCACCAGACAGCAAACACGGGGGTCTGGGTGTTTGCGGTTACCTTCTCTGGACGGAGGTCCGGGGGGTCCTTGGCTTAGAAACATGTCTGTGCTCATTATTCGGACTAAAAGCAGACGAGAACACGGTTCACTTCTGCTGCTCACACACACACCACACATTTCACACACACACCTCCTCCTCTGCTTCTCCCACCATCACCTCCTAACCTGCTGCATCCACTCCCATCCTGCAGGGGCAGTGCTAGCGTGCTTCTGCCTACATCGGCAGAAGAAGAGGAGGCGACTCCTCCGGCTGAGTCACTTGTGAGCCAACAATAATAATAATAATAAAACATGATGATAAAAATAACAATAACCATAAACGTGACATTCATAAACATGCTAAACATAACAATAAACAACTGCTTGCGCTAGCAGATGGCTAACTTGTGGAGGTTCAGCCCGTCTTTTATGAGCGACATGGCTATTCTGGCTCGTGACATGCTAGTAACGCTAGCTCTTCATGGAATCTTCCCTGGACGAAGATGATGCTAGCAGCTTGTAAGCCCTTGGTGTTCCCGTGGTTCGAAGGGGCCAATGGGCTCTTGCGATTGATTCTTACCCAGCAGGTCTCCGGAGAAGTTGACGGGCAGGACGATGCCCACGGACAGGACGCCGATGACGACCAGCAGGCCGATGATGTGACGCTGGAAGGACAAGTAGTGCACGGCGTCCTCGCCGCACTTCTCCCGGATCTCCTCGTCCCTGCGACACGAGGATCATGTGACACGAGCTCACTCAATGCTAACCGTTTCTGACGCTAACACCCCTCCTGCTGCCTGTTGCGTTCCGCCTCCTGTGGCTGTAGCTGGTCAAGGCTAGCTTCATTATGGGCTGACATTTGCATCTTTGCACCGCTGACCGATCAAAACGTAACCTCATGACATCATGCTAATGCTCATGTGATGTACGAGCTCTCGGACGCTTGGCATCATTAGCCCCTCGTCTTTGCGGACACGCTAGCGCGACTTCTGGACCCAAGCTGTTTTCAAAATAGGAAATAATTTGGGTTAGCATGTCCTCTCAATCCAATGTGCGTGCCTGAATATGTGATGCTAACACCGGTTCTGCACGAGCTTTGAAGTCATGCTATGTGATCAGCACTTCCGTCATGTCCTTGTACTTGATGCGCTAAAGGCGGGAAAGGACACTCACTTTATTCTGAAGATGGCCGTCAGCCAGGAGCAGAAACCCTGGAGGTCAAAGAGCAGAGCGTTAGAAACCACCTTCTGGTCCAAGACTGGAGCCTCCTCTCGGGTGGAGAAGCAGGGGCCCACGTCTGGATCTTCACCAAAGTGAGGCCTTCGAGCACAACGCCCCCACAGACTGACACGTTCTTCAGTTCTTTTGAGGAGTTTCAGTCCCTGTGACCGGGGGGGGGGGGCTGACCCATCAAGACGGTTCCTCTCTTCAGAGTTGCTCCAGACGTGGTGTCCCGGGAGGCATTCAGGGCGCCTGAGAATTCTCTGAATTCTTCGGACGATTGAAAGTCTAAAGGGGCGGTTCTTCTTTCCATCAGAGAAATAAAGGGATCTTCACACGACTCGATGAATGAATGAAATAAAAAAAACAATTGAGGAGATTAAAAAGATGAAACCAAGAATTTGAAATCTTCTCAGTCTTTCCTGTTTTTGTGCCTGAACCCTGAACACGTCCAAAGCCTGCCTTTTCCTTCACACTGGTTCTGATTTAGCAACTCTCTATTGGATTTATTTCCAGTCCCTTGGACTATTTTCCTTCTTTTTGTTTGTATCTGAAGTCCCGCTGCTGGCGGCTTTGCGGGTCAGAGGTCAGAGACGAGGGGGCGGAGCCTGCGTCTCCAGGCTGACCTCCTCCTCGGAGGTGGCTGCCGTGAAAAGTGGATTATCGGCGGCAGCAGCAGGTGATGGATTTAAGCAGGAAGCCGTTGAGCCGCGGGGCGGCGGCGTCACCGTGACGCCGCACTTTCCAGCGACGTCCGCGGAGTTGGGACGACACTCGCCGACAGGGGGCGCTGCGCTCCGGCCCGAGAGACGCCGACGGGCGTGCTAGCAAGGTGAAATAGCACTGGAGTGGAGGTGAAGCAGCAAACGGAGGACACGGAGAGCAAACAGGTGTAGTGCTGGATGCTAACAGGAGGCTAAGATGTTCAACGCTAAAGGAGGAGGCTAATTCTAAAGGCTAACACGGGAGGACATCAGTGTTTGACAGACCAGACTTCCATCAGGAGCTAGCTGGGGAAGCCAACGCATCGAGCTAACGCGGGCGGGCGGGAAGAGGAATAACGGGACAGGAAGTGATGAAGAAGGCTTACATTGTCTCGCTGGTCGAAGTCGACGGAGCTTGAAACGGAGGTCAGGCGTTCGTAGCGGTCGGGAGTCTCTGAGTGCATCGCCGAGGCAACGCTGCAGAGACAGACAGAGGAGGCTCAGATCCCTGACCTCTGACCCCTAGATGGGACTGACTCTTCTGGAGGCGGAGCTAAGAGACACCCACGTCAAGGTCAAAGAGGCTAGGTGGCGCCATGTTGGCTCCTAGCAAGCTAGCACGTCACTGGGTTAACAACACACAGTGTTATGAACATACACACACACACACACACACACACACACACAGGCGTTACCTTTTCACAGGCTCATAGTTATCTCTGTCTCGTCTTCGGCTGAATCAACGTTCAAAATGGAAACAACTGTTAGCATCAAGACCTTTAGCATGCCGGGTGCTAACAGAAACACGCACAAACGTTCACTCGCTGACAGTAGTTAACCATTAGAACCAAGCCCATCTTTCTTAAATCTGAGAGGCCGTGTTTGGGGGCGGAGCCTGGCGGGGCCGGAGGTGGGGGGTCAGATTCCAAGGATGTTCGGGGCCTGAGCGGAGCCCCGACGACCCCCGACGACCCCCGACCTCGGGGCCCCGCGTGAGCTCCAGGAGACGGATGGTGCGCGCTGGAGGTGCCGTCGCTCGATTGGCCGTTACCTGTCGGCGTCGGTGACGAGCGCCAGGCGGCCATAATCCCACGCCACCTTCCGCAGGATGGAGAAGACGAAGAGCAGCACCTGAAGAACAACGGGGATTTCATTTTGAAAAAGGCAGAGCGGCGCTTCCCGCGTGGCCCCACCGATGACGTCGCTTCCCCCCCGCCTCACCAGGAAGCACATGAAGTCGAGGGCGAGGACGGTGGGCACGCCGCCGAAGGGCAGCCCTTGCAGCACCGTGCTGCGGATCCGGGCCGAGTAGCAGTAGGCCTTGTACTGGGTCGAGCAGTTGTCATTGATGCCACATCCCTGGCCGCCGTCCTGCGACGCCATGGTAACGGTCAGCACTCTGAGCGCGCTCAGTGCCACATCCCGAGACCCTGAGGGCGGAGAACACGGCGTGTTACTCGGACCAATCAGAAGACGGGAGGCCTGCGGACACGGCAAGCGCGGCATCGTCGCGTGGAACCACAGAAGAATAAAAACGTTGGCGATGGCGGTCCTCCGGCGACCGCCGCAGTCACAGGCCGCAGGTCCGCCTTTGACCAGAGGGGGCGCTATAACCCCGCTCACACCGAATCTGTGTTTTGTTGTTCGGATCGAGCCGCCGCAAGTACGACGACCCCGGGGTCGTCATGGCGAAGAGCAGCGGCACGACACACACACACACACACCTGTTCACAAATGATCTCGACATCACTCTTCAATGAAACGTCAGACCTTTCCACGTGATCTCCGACCTTCTGAAACCGGCGGCTCCATTGATTGGACGTCGCGTGATATTGACACTCATGGAGATCTGGAAACCAGTGACCGGGAAACAACCGACCTGACGACTGACCACCGATCAGTGAACAAGCAAATTGCTGTCTCAACATTTTGTTTCAGCCGCAGCCTCGCCTCCAATCAGACTGAGGGGGCGGAGCCTCAACCCGTCACCATCCATTTGGCAAACAGGAAGTGACGGTGGATACAGAGTCATCCCAGGGGGCGGAGCGAGCGGCGTCTTTCTTGACGCTGGTGGACGGCGTGGGTCAGGGACGTCGGTAAATGGCGAGTGAGGTGTTTTCACGTCTGTCAGGCTCCGCCCACTTTGTCTCACAAACTCCGGTCCCTGGAGGATTCGGCTGCTTGTCGCTAGGATACGGGACACTTGGAAGGGGTCCCGCTGATCGGACCGCCGCGGCAACTGCCATTTGACTGACGTCGGCGTCAGATTGGACCGACGATAGCGTCCATCCGAGGAACGGCGGCAACTTTTGCTCGCTTACTTTCGGGGGCCTCCCGAACCATCACCGCGGCGGAGGCTCGCCGGGGGTCGGAGGTCACCCGGTTCACGGCAGTCACAGCGCCTGCGGCGGCCAGATAAGCGCCGCGCTTTGGCTGCTGATAAGGACCAACTTTTCTTTCGAGAAGGACAAATCTGCCGTTTTAAGGCTCTTCTTCTGCAGCTTCACTCATTTGCTGAGTCATTGTTTCTCATGTTTTCATGTGTGTGTGTGTGTGTGTTCCTTCACACCCAGGAGACACCTTCTCTGGAAAGCAGCTCGATCACGTGACTGGGCGCCGATCGGCGTCCGTCCGGGAAACTTCACACCAACCAACAACAAGCGTGCGTTTGTGTGCTTGTGTGTGTGTGTGTGTGTGTGTGTGTGCGTGCGTGCGTGTGTGTGTGACGGCCGAGCGCGTCTCCGCGTCCCCGAGCGTGCCCCGCCGCCTCGGCCCGTGGGCCTCCACGATCGATGCGATGAATTTGACCCAAATGTGCGGACGCGCGTCACAAGCGATGACGTCAGACTCGGTGCCGGCGCGCTGAATTATTTCCCGGCGCTGACAAAGGTGCGACGATGTCGCGTCCCGCCCGGATCACCGGGAGCGGCTTTCCCGGTGATCCGCTGCACCTGCAGCATCCGGCCGACCGGCGGACGGGTGTCCTCTGCGCACACATTATATAACGGCACCCCTCCAACCACGCACACGCACACGCACCGGAGGCTGGCTGGATGCTGACCGGGAGCAGGCCGCCGCCTGCAGCGGCCTGTCCGCCGCCGCCGCCGCTCGCCGGTCGGACGGAGCGTCGAGATTTGGAGCGCGGATCCGGGATGAAGGGCGGATGAAGCGGATTACCTTTCTCCGGTCTTCCCGGTCCTCCCGGTCCTCGCCGCCGCCGCCGCCGCAGACAAAACCCGCTGCGTTAAATCCTCACAGATCCCACGCCGCGCGGGCCGCGTCCTGCCGCAGCGCCGCCGCTGCCGCCATCCTCCGCACCGACGCGGTGATTCGGTCCGCCGGGCCTTCCGCCGCTCCGCCGCTCCGCCGCGGGAGCGAGTCCCTCCGCCGGCCGCTCGGATCCGTCCGCCGGCCGCCAGAATATAGAGCCGCGGGAGGAGAAGCTGCGCGGAGCCGCTGCGCCGGACGACGACTGACGCTGCTGCTGCGCGCAGGCGCCGGCAGGGGGCGCGCCTTCACAATGGGAGCCCTCGCCGGAAGTGCTTTCACAATAAGGGCCGTCACCGGAAGTGGACACACAGGAAGTGCCTTCACAATAAGAACCTTCACGTGAAGCGGCGTGACCGAGGCAGAGAAGAGTTCAGTCCCACTCACAGCAGGGAGATTCTGCTGCATGTCAGAGGAACCCCAGCAGACGCTGGGAGAACGTGGAGACTCCACGCTGGAAGGAACCCTCTGGGAATCCAAGCGAGGACCTCCTGGCGGGAGCTGGACTCAAAAATGAAAGAAAATGAGAAATAATACTTCCAACATTTCAAATCACAATCAAAATACCCTTCGGCCAATCACCTGCCCCCCTCCGTCCCTCGGCCAATCACCTGCCCCCCTCCGTCCCTCGGCCAATCACCTGCCTCCCTCCGTCCCTCGGCCAATCACCTGCCACCCTCCGTCCCTCGGCCAATCACCTGCCTCCCTCCAACTCTCTCCTCTCTCTGCAACCCCCTTCCTGTCCTCCATCCATGAAGCTCTTCTCTGGTCTTCCTCCAGACCTGCTGCCTGGCAGCTCCAACCTCAGCATGCTTCTGTCCAGATCTTCTCCGTCCCTCCTCTGTCCATGTCCAAACCATCTCAGTGTGACTTTCAGCAGCAGAACATCCACCGCGTGCTGTCCCTCTCATGGACCTCCAAAGGAGAACCTCCACATCTTCATCCGTGCTGCCTGCAGCTTTGAGATGGGACGAGATGCACTTTAATGACTGGGAATTGTTCGGCTTTTCCTCCGGTCTTCTCCTCAGTGACTCCACAGCTGCTCTTCTTCTCCTCCATCTTCTCCAGCTTTCCTTTTCTCCCGGCCGCTCCTCTTCTGTCACCCCTGACACCTTTCTGCCGTAGTTCCGACCTGCTTCTCCACCGTTTCTCCACCCTCTCCGTTGCTCTGGACTGCTGACCCTACGTATCCTCCACCCTATTCATCTTGAATGTGTGCGTGTTTGTGTGCGTGTGTGAATGTGTGTGCGTGTGAGTGTGTTTGTGTGTGTGTGTGTGTGTGAATATGTGTGTGAGTGAGTGAGGGTGTGTGTGTGTGTGTGTGTATGAGTCTGTGAGTGTGTGTGTGTGTGTGTGTTGGGAGCTGTCAGTCTGGTTTATACCCGCCTGTCTGGAAACATCTATGTCAACTATTTCCTGCTGATGCGACGATCGTTTGTTTTTGTGTGTGTGTGTGTGAGTGTTGTGTAAATTCATGTTGCTTTTTTTTTTAAACATGTGAATGAGTGCGTGTGCTTTGTTCGCGTGTGTGTGTATTTGTTTGCGTGTGTGTATTTGTTTGTGTGTGTGTATATTTGTTTGCGTGTGTGTGTATTTGTTTGCGTGTGTGTGTATTTGTTTGCGTTTGTGTGTATTTGTTTGCGTGTGTGTGTATTTGTTTGCGTGTGTGTGTGAGGGCGCCGTCTGTCATCCTCTACGGCGCCTGACTGACACAATATGCGTGTGTTTGGATACGTGTGTGTGCGCGCGCATGTGTGTGTGTGTGTGTCCCTCCCTCCGCCCGCCACTGTCGGATGGAGTGTCTTTCCCGGGTCCGCCAGTGCGCGTCCCCGGTCTGGGTGTGTGTCCCGGATGGAGTGCCAGTCTCCGGTCGTTTGGGCCCTGAGCTGCTCGCTGCTGGCGGGCTCGGTCGCCTTCGCGCTGCAGCAGTCCCGGCTGCAGACGCCGTACGGACGCTACGCTCCGGCCGGAGGGCGCCGCCTTCCTGCCCGCCTGGCCTGGTTCCTGCAGGAGATGCCGGCCGCCCTGCTGCCGCTGCTGCTGCTGAGCCTGGAGCCCGAGCCGGACCCAGCCGGGACCGGCGGCGGCGCCGGAACCGGCAGGACGCTGCTGCTCTGCACCTTCGTGCTGCACTACTTGCACAGGTACGACGGCGCGGGGGCGCGGGGGGGCGCGGGGGAGCGCGCGGCCGGAGCGGCGGGGACATGAAGGACGGCGGCAAAGGGACGTGAAATACCACACAGAGTCGCAAAAGTACTCGGATACTCGGGAAGCGAAAGTACTGTCAAAGTACGCGCGTATTTTAGGTATGGTAAAGGACGTGACCAGGAGGCGCTGACGCACTTCTACCGCTAGGGGGCGACTGTCAACCGGGAAGTAGCTTAGCAGCGAACGTACGCAGATACACGCACAGGAACACAAACACATTGGGAGACAATCATACGCGCGCGCGCGCACACACAAAAACATTGACAGACGATCATTCTCATACACACACATTGATAGAAAATCATACACACACACATTGATGGACGATCGTACACACACACACACACACACACACAGTCACCCTTGTTCTAAGTAAGGGAAATAGTTTTGACATAGTTAAGAAAGATAAATCATACACACACACACACACACACACACACACTGATAGACAGTCAGACACACACACACACACACACAGTCACCCTTGTTCTAAGTAAGGGAAATAGTTTTGACATAGTTAAGAAAGATAAATCACACACACACACACAGTCACCCTTGTTCTAGGTAAGGGAAATAGTTTTGACATAGTTCAGAAAGATAAATCATACACACACACACACACACACACTGATAGACAGTCAGACACACACACACACACCGTTGATCTTGTCTGTGAACATAGTTTTGACATTTTTTCAGAAAGACCCCCCCCCCCACACACACACACACAGCAAACAGAGAATATCACGGCAGCTGAAGTCT